>NQII01000404.1:462645-500487 GCA_002778355.1 Clitarchus hookeri | reverse complement strand
GCTACCTCGGAGATGCTATGTCCCATCTCTCGTGCACCGACTATAACACCACGTTCAAACTCACTTAAATCTTGATAACCTGCCATTGTAGCAGCAGTAACCGATCTAGCTGCCGACCGCATCGCGTTACTCTGATTGGTTCCATACATCTGTTATTTGCATACGCACGCCTATACCAGTTTTTTTGGCTCTTCAGTGTATATCAGTGGACTGAAGATAGCACAAATACGGTGATAAGGACTTAAACTTTAATTAAGGTTGGCATAAAACTTTCGCTCATTGATAGGAATAAGTGTTAATAGATTGGATAGGCAGTTGTATTTTGTAAATAACAGCTGCATTTTATTCCATTGTAAATCATTTAAAGAAATCAATAATTTATTTTTATCAAGAGCTCCATCGTTCACAAACTTGGATACGTCTTAAACAATTTTTTTCAATGTAAAACTAATAACTTGTTGTTTACCAGCTATTTATTTTAGGAACAGTATTCATTGATACACATTTTGGGCATGCAGCTGTGTATTGTAGTTTGGTACATTATTTTACCGATGAGCCAAGCCGTGGGCCGTCAAAGAACCACGTAATACTGGCAAAAGTAAGAGAGGCGTGAGGATCGCGACGCCCAAGGCCAGTCGTCGTCCCTGGCGGCAGTCGGTGGCAGTGGGTACAGGGTGCGAGCTGCTGGCACGTGGACATTGTCGCCGAGCCGTCAGCAGTCGTCGCAGTCACGGAGACATGCCCGCACGACCAAGCGGGCAACCTCCTTCCGCCTTCCTTCTGCGGCGACCGGCGACCGGCGTACGGCACTCCCCGTGCCACAACCGCGGCGCTACGCCCTCCTCTGCCGCATACCCTCCGTTACTACGGATCTTGATATCGGGGGAAAAAAATTACTATGTTACTTATATTGGTTATTTATGAAAGTATCGTTTTACGGGACGATGTATCTAAGGAAAAATATAAATTTTCGGCACATCAGAACTTGATATTATACGTATTCAAGGATTGTAAAATGTAAAATTGCTTGGAATATAACGTATTGAGGACACGAGGCATTGCAGAAAGATGCAGTGCCGGTTTTTGGTGCATGTTGCCAAGGTAAATACAGCAATATTTTAATTCAATTTTTGTATTCAAAACAGAGCTTATTAAAAGAGTATGTTAAGAATACTTATTTCCGATACCTGGAAAAATATATTGATTTCAATAAAATAGCGTTGAAATATATCGACGATTTATATCGAGAAATCATTTGATATCTTATCGTAATTTCAATATATCTATATTTAACTTAATGATCTGCCATTAAAAATCAAAACTTGACAAGACATAGAGGACTGCTTAACAGAAGAATTTAAGTTCGTATGGTTTTAGTTATACCCGTATTTCTCCATGCGAGATAAAAATAATTAATAATGAGAGGGTCTTTGCTTACAGTTACAGATGTGAAACGAATAGCAGGAGAAAAAGAAGTTAGGTTTCGAAATAACTGTTAAGATGTGTTCTGTGGCTTCTCAAGGTTTTTTTGTATATAATCAGGAAAATAGGTTATGGGGAATTATGCGTAAATTCATAATGGTGGAGATCTTTTCCCCTTAACAACGAGAAAACTCTCGGACAGGAAGTTTCCCACATGCGGCGATCTGGGAGTGACTCCACCGGGAATCTAACCCGGNGGGGGGGGGGGGTACTCTATAGCCACCTGGCGGTAGAGAAACCACAATAAGCATCCGCATTGCTTCTTGATCCAGTTCCACGTAGCATTTCTACGTCCCACTTCGTTGAACACTTAGCAGAGTTACACTGAGTGTTAATAAAGGATTCTTTATTAACACTCAATGTGAAGTCGTCATGACTACTATAATACACCACAAAAATACACGATAAAATTAATTTGTTTTATTAGTTGTTTGTTCAATAATTTAAACAATATCATAGGTGCTGCACTTCGTAAATGCGGAGATAACTGCATAAAAAATCACTGCTGTTTTCCAAGGTTGTTCTCTGGGTTACATTTACATCAGTTTTCTTGTCCTATGCATACCTTTTACAATAAAGTTTAAGAATGTCGCATTTTAAATAAGAGAAAGTACACTGACTGTGATGGAGAACAGTCCCTTAAAACTGTTGCTACTAATTACCATAATTTTGTAGCGTGTTTAGGTAACAGGACTCCTGCATCGATTTCGTGAACTGGCGTATCCTATTTCAATCCCTACACATTTGTGCAGTGCCCACTTGCTGCATGAATATTAATGAGGGCAGTCAAGGCACTATCCCGGAATCCGCTCCGTCTTGGACTGCTTGGTTCATAACTCCTGAGAAAAAACATCAGACTGCAGACAGCTACATGTGTTGGCGAACACTTCCGCTGTACATAATTCGGCAAAGTACATATGTAAGGACATGTGTACATGCACACACATAAAGTTGCCCGCTGCTGCGATGAACTTCTAAAACACTGTAAAAAGAGACGCGAAACCCATTTAATAATTAAATAAAACGAATTTCTGATGCTGAACCTTTCCTTTGAAATTAATTTATATAATCTAGATTACTACTGTGCATAAAAGTGGAGGAAGTTTGCCTTAATTATACCATTTTTCGCATTAAAATTTAAGTGGAGAATGACAAAAATATTTCACAATATATGTTGAATTGGTTACTTTTTACGTTATAAAGACATTTTAAGCTAATTATACATACAACATATTTTTTGTGGATACCTGCAGTCAGTACAAACAAGCATAATGGTTTCTTAAACTATACCAGTGGGTTACTAAATTTTACCAGCTACAGTTTTGCTTAAATTTGTAAGTTCACTAGCAGTCAGCACAGAAGGAGGTATTTTCAAATTGCCACACTTATATAAAGCATATAAAAGTAGATCTCTGACGTTTACAGCAATTGTCGTTATTCCTAACACAAGTTTTCCAAGTTGGTCTGGTGCATTTTAGGAAATCGACGCACGTACTATAAAGGCAACTTTGCTATTTTGTCTTTGCCTCATTTGTGCAGTAGAACCACTGCAAACTCAAGTAGGCATCGTCATGAGAAGTAGGTATTTAGTATTAACGCTGTTTGAAATAATAAGTAGGGCAAGACGTTTTTAAGCAACTTTTGGATTAGTTTTTTTTGTGTTACGTGATGGAATACAATTTACAGTTGGCCGGTCAGAAGCAATCTTCACGTCTTTCCAATCGCCACACGCGCTACTTCATTAACTTCGTCCGCTCGTACAACGTACTTACTGGTGGACGAAATTAACATTGGCTCGTCCATCCNAGGTATTTAGTATTAACGCTGTTTGAAATAATAAGTAGGGCAAGACGTTTTTAAGCAACTTTTGGATTAGTTTTTTTGTGTTACGTGATGGAATACAATTTACAGTTGGCCGGTCAGAAGCAATCATCACGTCTTTCCAATCGCCACACGCGCTACTTCATTAACTTCGTCCGCTCGTACAACGTACTTACTGGTGGACGAAATTAACATTGGCTCGTCCATCCTATAATTTTATTTTTAATAACTAAGAATAAGTAATGCTCTTCGTGTCTATTATAAGTTCGAGTTTCAGTTCTGGAATTGTTACCGAAAAACCATTTTGAATAAACCGATTTTCGCTATTTTTATGGCCAAAATCATACTATAAGGGAAATAAAGAAATTAATATTAGCAACAAGCCACATAAAATTTGTAAAACCCTATTATTGAAATATGTACCTCAAAAATTGACTGGTTTGTATAAAACGATTGCGTTAACAAACCTCTTCCCCCTTTTTTTTTAACGAGACTGGTAGGCACCTTCCATTATTTTTTTCCTGCCTGGTACCGACTTTAAAAGAAAGCAGCAGTTACTTAAAATAATTTATACCCTTGAATACGTAATATCTTAGATATACTTGGCACTTTTGAGTTAATAATTCACAAAGTATGATTATCACTACATTTACGTACATTTTATTACACTAAAACTGGTGACTGTACAGGAAAATTTCACTTAAAAGTTCAATACTGGAACATTTTTTGTATCCATCCACATAAAAATATGAGTGTTATCCTTGCAAATTTTCACACACAATACATTTTCTCTGATATATAACAAATATTACCGGCGGACGTCTAAACCTGTTATCTGCCGCACAAGTGACATTTACAATGCCCAAATTTGTTGAAACGCCAAATAAATATTTGAAATTCATTCCCAAGCAATCATTAAAATTTTTAAAAATAATAGTTCTTAGTTGATTTACCTGAAAAACTTAACACACTCAAAAGTGGATTATTAACCCTAGCTGATACAGTGGATGACAAACAAGATATCACCTTGCATCCATAGTTCTGTAAATGGCACGGAATAATTATTGCAAAAAAATATAGCATTAAAAAGTCAGTATTTGATACAAGAAGTTTTGAGTTCGAAGTCATAAATGTTACGTTACTTTAATTAAATGAGCTTCTCTGATTGCCTTCTAATAATTTGTTAGCTATGTCATATCAAACTCTAGCGACGTCAAATTTTGAATGTTTTAAAACAGACTTGCTGACGTGAGCAAAAGGAAATTCCTAAATAAACGATGGTGTTTCAGTATGTAAATTACCAAGAGTTATTATGTTAAACGTACAATTTACTATATAATCCAGTGTGGTGTTTGTGAGCATCGTCATCACAAGTCAATCATACAGTAGAAAATTCGGCTAATGGTAAATGATTCCCTCTCATAGTTATTGTAAACTTAAAAACAGAGATATAGTGTTACCTTCTTTCTGAAATGACCTCGCATATCACCACGTTTCTGTGTGAACAGACCGTATTAGTTAATGAAAGCATTAATAAACTACTATCAAAGCAGTTGGCTTAAATTAATGACGAGCTGCGCCCCTTTATTGATGATCTTTATCACAGCGTGTGAGCTGTGGTCTTTCATTTTCCCCAGACTTGAAAGTGCTATCGCATGTTGAACTGCGCCTCTTTCAAAAGCTAACGCTATGCAAACCAGTTCACTGAAAAGAATGTCGGATGTCTTTGCGACTCGGTCTGTCAGACCACCGATTTTCACCTCCTTAATCAAACGCTGACACTTACGAAGCGAAATGTGTGGGAGAAGAAACTAATGAAGGGCGAGATTTGTTGGAGGTATTTCTCCACCACTATTCCTTCCGTCGACTCTTAGTCATCACCATCTCACTTCCAATCAGTCCGACGACCACGCATCACACCAGACTAATCGGCAGTCTTTGAGGCACCGTCGTAGTTAAAGTCCCTTCCTAAAAAGCACGTAGGACATAAATTACCTCTGAACGAGTTAATTTAAGTCTGCATGTTTTGGACATAAACCACTACATCACTCAATTGTATACGGGATATAAAAATTTCAGACCGAAATTTCATGGTTTCATGTTGGTACAATCATCGTTATGTCATGTTTGCAGTGTTGATGATACAATGGAGCGTCTCTTAGCAACATGTTTGAAGATAGAGGAATTATGACGTTGGTTGCAAGGAATTGCATATAGAAGTAGCCTTCAATTTCCACTACAGGTTATTTCAAAATACAACATTTGAAAAAAACATGTGGAATGAGTTCGTCAAAGATTGGCAGAAGACTGGAAGAATATAAGTGCCGTGAAGAGCAAGAGNTTAAAACTGTTGCTACTAATTACCATAATTTTGTAGCGTGTTTAGGTAACAGGACTCCTGCATCGATTTCGTGAACAGGCGTATCCTATTTCAATCCCTACACATTTGTGCAGTGCCCACTTGCCGCATGAATACTAATGAGGGCAGTCAAGGCACTATCCCGGAATCCGCTCCGTCCTGGACTGCTTGGTTCATAACTCCTGAGAAAAACAGCAGACTGCAGACAGCTACATGTGTTGGCGAACACTTCCGCTGTACATAATTCGGCAAAGTACATATGTAAGGACATGTGTACATGCACACACATAAAGTTGCCCGCTGCTGCGATGAACTTCTAAAACACGGTAAAAAGAGACGCGAAACCCATTTAATAATTAAATAAAACGAATTTCTGATGCTGAACCTTTCCTTTGAAATTAATTTATATAATATAGATTACTACTGTGCATAAAAGTAGAGGAAGTTTGCCTTAATTATACCATTTTTCGCATTAAAATTTAAGTGGAGAATGACAAAAATATTTCACAATATATGTTGAATTGGTTACTTTTTACGTTATAAAGACATTTTAAGCTAATTATACATACAACATATTTTTTGTGGATACCTGCAGTCAGTACAAANTTTTTACGTTATAAAGACATTTTAAGCTAATTATACATACAACATATTTTTTGTGGATACCTGCAGTCAGTACAAACAAGCATAATGGTTTCTTAAACTATACCAGTGGGTTACTAAATTTTACCAGCTACAGTTTTGCTTAAATTTGTAAGTTCACTAGCAGTCAGCACAGAAGGAGGTATTTTCAAATTGCCACACTTATATAAAGCATATAAAAGTAGATCTCTGACGTTTACAGCAATTGTCGTTATTCCTAACACAAGTTTTCCAAGTTGGTCTGGTGCATTTTAGGAAATCGACGCACGTACTATAAAGGCAACTTTGCTATTTTGTCTTTGCCTCATTTGTGCAGTAGAACCACTGCAAACTCAAGTAGGCATCGTCATGAGAAGTAGGTATTTAGTATTAACGCTGTTTGAAATAATAAGTAGGGCAAGACGTTTTTAAGCAACTTTTGGATTAGTTTTTTTTGTGTTACGTGATGGAATACAATTTACAGTTGGCCGGTCAGAAGCAATCATCACGTCTTTCCAATCGCCACACGCGCTACTTCATTAACTTCGTCCGCTCGTACAACGTACTTACTGGTGGACGAAATTAACATTGGCTCGTCCATCCTATAATTTTATTTTTAATAACTAAGAATAAGTAATGCTCTTCGTGTCTATTATAAGTTCGAGTTTCAGTTCTGGAATTGTTACCGAAAAACCATTTTGAATAAACCGATTTTCGCTATTTTTATGGCCAAAATCATACTATAAGGGAAATAAAGAAATTAATATTAGCAACAAGCCACATAAAATTTGTAAAACCCTATTATTGAAATATGTACCTCAAAAATTGACTGGTTTGTATAAAACGATTGCGTTAACAAACCTCTTCCCCCTTTTTTTTTAACGAGACTGGTAGGCACCTTCCATTATTTTTTTCCTGCCTGGTACCGAATTTAAAAGAAAGCAGCAGTTATTTAAAATAATTTATACGCTTGAATACGTAATATCTTAGATATACTTGGCACTTTTGAGTTAATAATTCACAAAGTATGATTATCACTACATTTACGTACATTTCATTACACTAAAACTGGTGGCTGTACAGGAAAACTTCACTTAAAAGTTCAATACTGGAACATTTTTTGTATCCATCCACATAAAAATATGAGTGTTATCCTTGCAAATTTTCACACACAATACATTTTCTCTGATATATAACAAATATTACCGGCGGACGTCTAAACCTGTTATCTGCCGCACAAGTGACATTTACAATGCCCAAATTGGTTGAAACGCCAAATAAATATTTGAATTTCATTCCCAAGCAATCATTAAAAATTTAAAAAATAATAGTTCTTAGTAGATTTACCTGAAAAACTTAACACACTCAAAAGTGGATTATTAACCCTAGCTGATACAGTGGATGACAAACAAGATATCACCTTGCATCCATAGTTCTGTAAATGGCACGGAATAATTATTGCAAAAAAATATAGCATTAAAAAGTCAGTATTTGATACAAGAAGTTTTGAGTTCGAAGTCATAAATGTTACGTTACTTTAATTAAATGAGCTTCTCTGATTGCCTTCTAATAATTTGTTAGCTATGTCATATCAAACTCTAGCGACGTCAAATTTTGAATGTTTTAAAACAGACTTGCTGACGTGAGCAAAAGGAAATTCCTAAATAAACGATGGTGTTTCAGTATGTAAATTACCAAGAGTTATTATGTTAAACGTACAATTTACTATATAATCCAGTGTGGTGTTTGTGAGCATCGTCATCACAAGTCAATCATACAGTAGAAAATTCGGCTAATGGTAAATGATTCCCTCTCATAGTTATTGTAAACTTAAAAACAGAGATATAGTGTTACCTTCTTTCTGAAATGACCTCGCATATCACCACGTTTCTGTGTGAACAGACCGTATTAGTTGAAGCAAAGTGCGCTATTTTTTTACGGTGTACAACTTAAAATTAATTACTGTATCTCATTTGGTTTGGTTCTTGTCAAAGCCTTTTCGTGCTTTCTTACGATTGGCTCAAATTAAAGCATTAATAAACTACTATCAAAGCAGTTGGCTTAAATTAATGACGAGCTGCGCCCCTTTATTGATGATCTTTATCACAGCGTGTGAGCTGTGGTCTTTCATTTTCCCCAGACTTGAAAGTGCTATAGCATTTTGAACTGCGCCTCTTTCAAAAGCTAACGCTATGCAAACCAGTTCACTGAAAAGAATGTCGGATGTCTTTGCGACTCGGTCTGTCAGACCACCGATTTTCACCTCCTTAATCAAACGCTGACACTTACGAAGCGAAATGTGTGGGAGAAGAAACTAATGAAGGGCGAGATTTGTTGGAGGTATTTCTCCACCACTATTCCTTCCGTCGACTCTTAGTCATCACCATCTCACTTCCAATCAGTCCGACGACCACGCATCACACCAGACTAATCGGCAGTCTTTGAGGCACCGTCGTAGTTAAAGTCCCTTCCTAAAAAGCACGTAGGACATAAATTACCTCTGAACGAGTTAATTTAAGTCTGCATGTTTTGGACAAGAACCACTACATCACTCAATTGTATACGGGATTTAAAAATTTCAGACCGAAATTTCATGGTTTCCTGTTGGTACAATCATCGTTATGTCATGTTTGTAGTGTTGATGATACAATGGAGCGTCTCTTAGCAAAATGTTTGAAGATAGAGGAATTATGACGTTGGTTGCAAGGAATTGCATATAGAAGTAGCCTTCAATTTCCACTACAGGTTATTTCAAAATACAACATTTAAAAAAAACATGTGGAATGAGTTCGTCAAAGATTGGCAGAAGACTGGAAGAATATAAGTGCCGTGAAGAGCAAAAGTCTGATGATCCATGAAAGAGTATTCAGGTAAAGGCTTCAAGATTGAAATGCGAGTATTTATGACTGGGGGAACATGTTACAGAGAAAACTTAGAATACGCTGTAGACACATAAAGAAAAGAACGCCTGAAAACAAGAGGAGAAAGTATGATGCACTGCCCTATTCATCGAAGCACAGTTGCAGTGCGGGAGGACGGAGAGTGTGCCGACCTTCGGTCCGTAAAAGCTGTAGATTTTAGACGGGAGAGGAAGTCACGAATCCTGTGGAGTTGGGACGAAGGTGTGTGCGATATTGACGTCGGGGCAGTGGCATGCCCCAGTACCCAAACCTGGTAACACGCCTGGGACTCCGAAAAAGCTATATGAAGTGTCATGCATAACCTATCCACAAAAAGGAGACTCTCTGTCTTCCCAAGTGGTGCTTCGGTACTGCTACCTCTTGAGTTTAAGCAGAGGAGAGCTACACCAGGCGCCATTTTGTGCCGTGCTATCGAGGAAGGAGCTTCTGCCTTGCCGGCACCACTAGGCGGGGCGTCGACCCTCTCAGCGCTCAGGCTGTTGAGGACCAAATGTAGAATTTCAATGCCAATAAATAATATTTTTTTCTTTTTACAGCAATGGACACCTCGAGAAAAAAACACAAGTGACAGGTACACTTATGAAAAATTACGGGATAGTCGCTAGACCCCGCTGGAGGTTACTCTGGNGAAAAAAACACAAGTGACAGGTACACTTATGAAAAATTACGGGATAGTCGCTAGACCCCGCTGGAGGTTACTCTGGTGACAGATCCATTAAGGTTGGACTAGTGCTGGCAGTGGTTGAAACTTCGCATCTGAGTGAGCTCCTCCCGACGACGGGTTGGCACAGTGAGCGACGACACAGCTCCGGTACTGTCCTGAACAGACAGTAGAGATAAAGACAGCACCCCGGCCAAACGATGGGTGTGTTGGAGTGCGAGGGTCTCAGTATCTATAAGGAAAGACACCAAAGGCTGCACCAGCAGGAGTTTGTATACTGTCAACTGTCGTTTTAATTTAAAATTATGCTATATTCCTGAGTTCTGACTCTATTTAGGCAGTTTCAGTTTAGTATGCTGATTATGTAACCGCGAGGCCGACGAACGTAAATGTAAGTTACTAAAACGCCACCGTAAAATGAGTAGTAACGATTTGTTTCTAGAACTATGAAGACATTTATCTTCGCTACAGCTAATTCTAGTGACGGGATCTCCTACTGTGGACGATACTGTCAACTTGTCAGTCAGGATGAGGCCTCTCCGGCTGAAAACCTGTCTCACACTGATGATGGCGATCACGTCCACTTCGCTTTCAAATACAGCTAGCATTTTGTTTTCTTTCTGTTTACTAAACTCGTGTCCTGGTAGGTCGTATTCGCTCTTCCCTTCTCCGAATAAAGCTTCTGAGCATCATGTTACTATGCTGTAAGGGCGCAGCAAAATACTTAGAGATTACTTCACCCACGACTCTAATGCAGAAGACCGCCTCCGTAGTGAAGTGTGAACGGTATTGCCTTTCACCGTCGGGATCCAGGTTTGAGTCCCGCCACCGATGCTTGGATTTTTNGAACGGTATTGCCTTTCACCGTCGGGATCCAGGTTTGAGTCCCGCCACCGATGCTTGGATTTTTCCAAGCGTTTGGTGAGTCTGACCCACAACATCCTGCGGTGTAACACTACACTCATAGAAACTGTTTACATATTTACCATATCTNTTCCAAGCGTTTGGTGAGTCTGACCCACAACATCCTGCGGTGTAACACTACACTCATAGAAACTGTTTACATATTTAACATATCANTAGAAACTGTTTACATATTTACCATATCTGTTTACACTCGTATTGACAAAGCATGAGTGGTAAAGATTATTTTCCCATCCATCCATGGTATCTTTCCTGTATTTGTTCAGAAAGAGTCAAAATGTGTAGTGAAGTTCCAAAATATGTATAGTAGCGACGCTCAGTATTTATACATTCTCAGTCTCACATATAGTTAATTTTCCGTACTACGTATAGTCCAAAAACATCCGTTACACTTTAGGTAGTGTACTGATATTTTTTTACAGTGTGTGATATCACTCTGGCTTGCGGCGTTTCCCGAGGAAACGATACTCAGCCATGATTGCTATGACTCATCTACCCTAACATGAAAATTCCCTAGAATTATCATTCATACTTTACCTAAGTAACGGTAGACCACAGAGGTAATGCCGAACACCAGAATTCACGATGTACTATCTGAGATGTACAGCAACTTTGTACTGCTTCACCGATATGTTTGGAAATTCACGGTTCATTTCAAAGGAGGATTTGTCGCCATAAAAGTTTTGAAAGTAGTTTTAGGCTAAATTCTACACACCATTTTCTACTAGCTGCTGTATTTTCAATGGGCAGCGAGCGAATGATGTTTCAAGTATTCCCTGCTCAACGAAACCAAGTACTAATAAATGAGAAACGCACCTTCTTCAAACCGGAGTTTTCCAAATGTATAACTTTCACTTTGCAACATTCAGCAATCCTAACTGCATTTATATTACCAGTATTCCTGCCAGTATAGTAAATTTTAAGTTTTGTGTCTAATTAAAGTTAAACATCAACAATACTTTCGGTAGCCGAAATGGATCGCTATAGAGATAATACTTTTGACGAATAGGGTGTTCCATTGTCTCCTATGGATCCATGATATAAATGATTGGATATTGTGGCGTTTTTGGGATATTGGGCACCAAAAGTATTCATGAAACGTTTTTCTATTTTGACAATAAACGAACAGGTTTTGTGTCTGTGCAGTACATGACACAAATTCCGTCACACAAACGTAACAGGGCTACCATAATACAATTTTATCATAAAAGTGTGGCCAGTACTCCGTAATAATTTCATTCTTAAGAAAAATTCGTGATTTGTCTATAACTGAAAATTTATTTGCTAAGTTGATGTTCACTGATGAATCTATGGGAAACATTTGTCATTAGTTAGTGCCTCGGCCAATAGAGATTATTGTTATATCAGTACAATTATGTCACTGAAACAATCAGTTTAAGTTCACTGGTTAGCAGAATTGTTTCACGGATTTGGAGCAGTTGCAAAAACTTACTCAAAATTAAAGTGCAAAATTAATGGTTATAAATATGAATATTCCCCGTTATCATATGAATACAGGCATTTTGGCGTATTAAAATTATAATAAAATATCGATATTGGCAAGTGACGTCTGGCAGATGCAACTGAAAAGGGAGGAAACGGTACTAGTCGGTGACAGTGACCGGAAAGCTGAGAGGTGGACATTATACGGGATAGTAGGTTTGATGTGTAGGCAGGATTTACATTTCGGCTTCGGACTGGGCCAGCCAAGTGTCCGCTGATTTCTATTAGAGTTAATTAAGAGTGAGTTTGTGCGCGGTGCTCAAGATCAGGCCGATGCTAACAGGGTCGTCGAGGCGCCCGGTGACAGGTTCCAATTAAAACTGCACCACTCTTCGTTTAGACCTTGACGGGGTCCGGGACAGCGAGGATCCTAAATTTAATTAAAATAACGGCACTGTGATTGACTTGACCTCCGGCAAATTTCTGTCAGCGGGTGACCGATTGGAAACTTCGGGGAGAAAAAGTTTAAGGATGGGGAGGGGTATTGGAGAGAGGGAGCTGCCGGTGACACGTATTCTGCAACCAAATGCACTCACGCGAAAACGCTTTAGGCTGAACTCACAATAGTCCGTCGTCATCGGCAGTCATCCATACGTCTGTCGTTTTCGTTCGTCAATCCTTCTGTTTGGCAAAATTCCATCGTGACAACTTAACTTTAGTTGGAAGAATATTTCGGTTGGAAATACATTTTCAAGAGAGAAACATTGTGGGAAAATAAATTGTTACGTGATAATTATTTGAACTAAAATTGATTTACATTATGAATTCCTAATTTTACCACCAAAAATAAATAGATCAACCGCCTTGCATTTTTTTTTCAAAATGTGTAATCACGTCTAAGGAATGTCGTCAGAAGGCGGTGGCTCATCCGTCCGTCCATCAAAAGTTAAAGTTTGGCAAATATTGGACGGATGAACGGATAGAAAAAAAATTTAGCCTGCGATTGGTTGAATATCACGTGACCGCCGGACGGACGAATGACGGACGCGACAGTCTATTGTGAGTCCAACTTTATCCTGTATTTGGAATGCAGCGACAATGTCTCGTCATTTTTACCGACTCCGGTGACATACGTACAGTTACTGCGTCAAATGTCAATTTTATTTCCCCGAGAACTTGGTTACTGGAATTCAAACTGTTAGGGCGCGGGAACGAAAATATACGACTTTTGAATTTATTACTTGTTGTCCGCTCATTATCCGATCATGTTCTACATAAGAGTACCAGGTCCAGGGCAATTTAATGCGCGTATAAAACCGTGGACGCCCAAGAGTTAAGCGCAACAGCTGACGATGACTTTCAAACAGTTATAGTCTATTAACGGTTATTTGCAACTTTTCTGAAGCCCTGTTAAAGTTCTACTTCCAGGATATTCCTCCTTCTCGTGTACCAGAAGTTAGAAAATTACACCAGAGGGCCAACAAACCGCATTCGTGCGCGCTCAGTGTAATAATATTTTGCATATCAACTATTTCTTACACGGAATTACCAACACACGTATTTTATATCTATCTTTATTCATATTAGTTATTAATTAAATATTGTAGTTTATACATAAAATATAAATAACAATTCAATTGAACTAAAAATAAGGCACTTTTAAGTTAACAGAAATATAAAACGCTTGTGATAAATTACATATTTAGGAAGCAACCAAACACGTCATACTTGGGGTGATTTTTCAAAGATTTTATTAAAAGAGTGTGAAGAAAGTGCGAACAGACTATAGAATGTCGCTTGCTACAATGAAGGAACCACTGTTATCGTATTTCATCCATTTGCTTTAAGTTTATATTACAACTGAACAAGTAACGTCTATTTGTTCACTAAATACATGTAATTAAATGAAATACTGATTCACGAGAGCTGATCCGGCCAATTTATTACGAAGGTCCATCTTTCCTGGAATAAAGGACCTCAATTTGTTTTTAAGGAAGCGAACCTTAACATCACGTCACATGCGATGGGTAATAAAACCAAGCAGTTCTAAGAAAACAAGCTTTCGCCGTTAGAACTACCAAGATGGGAGCGTCCAACTGGATTCATAAAACAGAGATGAGCTGTGGTACCCGCATATGTAATATGCGCACGTTACAGGTACCTGGACAGAATAATGGCAGAGAGCACGTTGGTGCCGCGGATTTATTGCACTCACGTTTCAGGGTTACAGTTAGAGACGTGCTATGCTCCTTGCAGTTTGCAAAGGTATTCTGAGAACAGGCCAAGGTTACTCTTAAAGTAACCATACTGAAACGTATATAAAACAGTGGGACGTAGAAGTATAGCAATAATACTTACGGCCGATCATTAATATTTTCTGTTTGTATAACGAGTTTCGCGCCATGTTTCTACCACAGTGTAGATAAATAGATACAGAAGCGAAATGACTTCGAGATGGGCGAACACATTCTCTGATTGACTGCGCGAGGCTCTGGGGACGGGCTTTGTGTCTGATTGTTTGCTGCATGCTGCGAAAGATTCCTCATTTATTTATTTATTTATCTATACGATCTTTTTGGTCATTAAAATAATCACATTAAGCACACAAACATGTCAAACATACACCGAGAGAACAGCCAACAAAGTATTTGTTTATATGGTGCCAAAAAAATATTTGTTTTCCCGCTCCAATAAAATATTTTGTTTAAGTAATCAAACCTTGAAAAGCAACAAAATTAGTTTTGTTCATCTAAAAAATACACGCTTGAACTAATAAAACCTCTGTTTTGGGCCAAAATAAATTAGACAGTCAACAAGACTGTCTAATTTGAGTGGTCAATTGGTTGAATCAACCAATTGACCACTCATTTGATTGCCATCGTTATAAAATAGAGTCGGCATTTTTTCCTATTTTTCGTGACAATTAGGAAAGTAATAGTGTTTATAAGTGAATGTATTGATTCTTAATAATTGCATATAAACCTCCTAACAAATTAATTTCAACAGACGACTAAAAAGTGAAACTGTTAAACTTTAAATATTTAAATGCGCACGTTTTTCAGTATTTACGCTGCAGTAGAGGGACTATAGGGACTTTGGCACATCGGGACCTCGGACAGGAGTGTCAGAGCTGTTTGTATTCCGGTCGGCAGGCGGCCATAATGGATCCAGGTGATCTTGACCGTAACCCCGGTGACCTTTAACCTTGAAACCCAAAAAAATGCGAATATCCAAAAATTTAAAAATATGTATAAAACGTTATGTTAAAAATTATTAAAAAATGTATTAAAAAATTCATANAATCCATAAAAAATTCGGAGGTCCCCCAACACCCACTCCTCACAAACACATTCCACAATCTTAGTAGGTGCAATCCACCATCTTGGAAGGCGTTACAGCCACCATCCGTTATCTCGTTTTTTTTTTTTTCGTTTGTCATTTGTTTATACATTACTGGAGTTTGTTCCTTACCTTCGTAAGACCGCCATCTTGGTTTTTCGTTTGTCTTTTGTTTTACAGTGCTGGTGCTGTCCNGGAGGTCCCCCAACACCCACTCCTCACAAACACATTCCACAATCTTAGTAGGTGCAATCCACCATCTTGGAAGGCGTCACAGACACCGTCCACCGTCGTGGTAAGTGCAGCGGTTCACCATTTTGGTCGGAGCAGTCTGCCATCTTAATAGGCGTTACAGCCACCATCCGTTATCTCGTTTTTTTTTTTCGTTTGTCATTTGTTTATACATTACTGGAGTTTGTTCCTTACCTTCGTAAGACCGCCATCTTGGTTTTTCGTTTGTCTTTTGTTTTACAGTGCTGGTGCTGTCTCCATCACCGTGCCCAGCAGACGACTGACCACTTACCCCCTTCCAATATATTTAATTGACCAGTTGCACTACCCTTGATTCTCATTGGCCAATTATCCATGCCCTTCAATATATTTAATTGCTCCGCCAATGTTTCTCATTGCCTAATTACTCGGGTATTTTCGGAAACCTTCGTCTCCGTGCAAGCTGTCTACTCGCAAGCTGTACCCGTGGAAGATGCTCCCCTTCAATAAATTTACTGGCAAGCAATACCANTATTTAATTGACCAGTTGCACTACCCTTGATTCTCATTGGCCAATTATCCATGCCCTTCAATATATTTAATTGCTCCACCAATGTTTCTCATTGCCTAATTACTCGGGTATTTTCGGAAACCTTCGTCCCCGTGCAAGCTGTCTACTCGCAAGCTGTACCCGTAGAAGATGCTCCCCTTCAAGAAATTTACTGGCAAGCAATACCTGGCGAGGAAACCAACCCAGAACACAAGTGCCCGATGTGTATGGACATCGATAAAGTTTTAAATGACTTTGTAAACGATTTGTGAAACTCGGTGTGTGCATGATAACTTAAAAATGTTTTTATATAACAAAAATAGTATGAAAGGTTTTGCAACATCCAAGGTTTTCGNGATGTGTATGGACATCGATAAAGTTTTAAATGACTTTGTAAACGATTTGTGAAACTCGGTGTGTGCATGATAACTTAAAAATGTTTTTATATAACAAAAGTGGTATGAAAGGTTTTGCAACATCCAAGGTTTTCGCTGTTTGGACTCGTACACCATGGAGCAGATTGCCATCTCGTACAGTGATAAAGACGAGAAAACCAAAGTTTTCCCCTTTTAACCCCCGTGTCCATGGAAGCACCCCAATCGCACCCTGCAACAGGCGTATCGCCTACTGACGCACGGAACGCATGGGCTAAGGTGGGACGAGGGAAATATTCCGTACGAGGAAATTCGGACAATGATGGACTCTGCCACAATTCCCTATTACCATGTGGATGTGTTTGGAAGACGCCAAGAGTCGGAAATTCGAAATGCGTGCCCGATCGGAACGAACTTTGTAAACCTTCACAAGTATTGCCGCTTTCCTCCGTCTAGACAGCTCGTCAAGACGAACGCCACAAGACTTAACGAGTGAAAAAATCAAAGATATTGCTGTGCCCCGTGCGACTCGATACCCTAAGACTGTAAAGTTATGATAACCCGCGGTACGTTAAAAAAAAAGTACGAGGAACACATGGTACACAAAAAAAAATTACGTGTGTGATGCCCTTCAAAACTCAGANGCTGTTTGGACTCGTACACCATGGAGCAGATTGCCATCTCGTACAGTGATAAAGACGAGAAAACCAAAGTTTTCCCTTTTTAACCCCCGTGTCCATGGAAGCACCCCAATCGCACCCCGCAACAGGCGTATCGCCTACTGACGCACGGAACGCATGGACTAAGGTGGGACGAGGGAAATATTCCGTACGAGGAAATTCGGACAATGCTGGACTCTGCCACAATTCCCTATTACCCTGTGGATGTGTTTGGAAGACGCCAAGAGTTGGCAATTCTAAATGCGTGCCCGATCGGAACGAACTTTGTAGACCTTCACAAGTATTGCCGCTGCCCTCCGTTTAGACAGCTCTTCAAGACGAACGCCACAAGACTTAACGAGTGAAAAAATCAAAGATATTGCTGTGCCCCGTGCGACTCGATACCCTAAGACTGTGAAGTTATGATAACCCTTGGTACGTTAAAAAAAAAAGTACGAGGAACACATGGTACATTAAAAAAATTACGTGTGTGATGCCCTTCAAAACTCAGAGAAGAAACACGTGTAAAAAAGTATTCATTGCATTATGCAGAATAAGAATATGATTGTGATATGTGTACATAATAAATAATTGTGTTTCAAAAATATAATTTTTTTTTATTTTATCTCGTGTTATGTCCTGCTCTCGTAAGTTTAAAAAGCACTGTTGGCAAAGAAAAAATATTTTGTAGATATGAGTTTTGTTATAATCAAAAGAAAAAATATTCAATGAGACACTAGCTGCCACTAAAAAAACGCGTGATAAATTTTACGTGTACGAATGTTATTATTAAAAAAATTATTAAAGGATTTGGANTACATAATAAATAATTGTGTTTCAAAAATATAATTTTTTTTTATTTTATCTCGTGTTATGTCCTGCTCTCGTAAGTTAAAAAAGCACTGTTGGCAAAGGAAAAAAATATTTTGTAGATATGAGTTTTGTTATAATCAAAAGAAAAAATATTCAATGAGACACTAGCTGCCACTAAAAAAACGCGTGATATATTTTACGTGTACGAACGTAATTATTAAAAAAATTATTAAAGGATTGGAAAAAAATCATGTGTTGTGTACGGATGCATTATGCTGCTTTCTATAAAGTAATCATGGCTCGAAAAACACACAAACAGAATTAAAACCACTTCGCTACCCCTCACGGTATGCGATACGTACAGTGAAGGATCCCACGCATTCCCCCTAACCCAGGCATAGATGCTCATCATTAAAAACATTTCCTCCCAAGTTTAAAATCAGTACATTAGGAAATTTAGACAGCAGGAAAATATAACCATAAGGTTAGTCCACGTGTGGCTTTTTTTCTAGCACCCATTGTCAGCATATAAAACACTTTATATGTATAAATAATTCACATATGGTAAGTTGTGCAGGAAAAAAAATATAAAGAGTGAGGGGACGCTACCGTAAAGGTACACCCACCATAAGTACAAAATCATAAAAAAACAGATAGCTTCGGGAAACAAATTTTTGTATTTTCATGCATTCGTGTGCGCTCACTCCATTAAAAGATATATCTCATCTACGGTAAAACACCCCCACCCTACCACTCAAAGTCCCATCCTCCCGTCACACTGCTACATGACTTTAGCTGAATGAAAAGTGGCATGCGAGCATGTGTATGTATATGTGNCAGATAGCTTCGGGAAACAAATTTTTGTATTTTCATGCATTCGTGTGCGCTCACTCCATTAAAAGATATATCTCATCCACGGTAAAACACCCCCACCCTACCACTCAAAGTCCCATCCTCCCGTCACACTGCTTCATGACTTTAGCTGAATGAAAAGTGGCATGCGAGCATGTGTATGTATATGTGTGCTGCCTCTAATCAAGAAGGTGTTAATAGTATTCACTCTTTATGAATCACGCGAACAAAACCATAGTTTTATTCCCGAGATGTTAGTCCACCATGCAGATTTATACCACAATATGAATTCAAGCAAAGACACGCGCATACAGCTCTCATTTACTACAATTCAACCTCGTCGAGACATATAAGAAAATACTTAACAAGTGTTAAAAAATTTGAGCATATTGCAGCTAGTGCTTTACGGAGACCATGACATTTTAGACTTATGTTAATCCCTTTAGAATGTAGAAAATTATTTCTATGTAAATTTTTTTTGTAAATAATTCTGGATAGAACTCCAAAATGGAGTATAAAACAATCGAATGTTAGATTTATTATTAATTNTTTTTTTTGTAAATAATTCTGGATAGAACTCCAAAATGGAGTATAAAACAATCGAATGTTAGATTTATTATTAATTCAGGCTAAAACAAACACATTTTGTGATGCTGTGCAACTAAGAAATAAGGAGGGAGGAACGATAATTCTCCACTTGCTCACACGGGGATGTCGTCTTCCACGGGCGCAGACGTCGCGAGGGTTGCTCGGTAGACTTTGCACCAACCCCTGCATTGCGGCGTGTTGGGAACGGAGGTGGCGCAGCTCTCGAAACACTCCTTGCAAGGGCGGCAGTTCCATATGTCTTCGTCCTGCTGCAGGTAGGCCGGCAAATACTTGAATACGATCGAAATTTCGTAAGGTGCATAGACCAGGAGAAATTATTTCGGCAGGTACGGTAACTCGTCCCGTTTGTCCAAGGAACTGAGCGAGCGCACCCTTCCAAATGCAAAAACGGCCGAAAGGATTTTATGGTCGCTCGGACAACACGCGTACATTTCTAAGAACGAGAAAAAATACTGATTTCCCGAGAGGGCTTGGGGCGCGTCTTATAAATAGTTTTTAATTCGGAAAAAAATAGCCGCCCCTCGAGATTAAATTAGGACGCTGATTGATTGGAATGGAGGTTTCCTAAAACACCCGAGTAATTACACAATGAGAAACATTGGCAGAGCAATTAAATATATTGGAAGGTGGTGGGCAATTAGCCAATGAGAATCAGGGGTNACACAATGAGAAACATTGGCAGAGCAATTAAATATATTGGAAGGTGGTGGGCAATTAGCCAATGAGAATCAGGGGTCGCACAATTGGTCAATTAAATCTATTGGAATGGGGGAGTGGAGGGGGTGCTGGATGTGGTGCTGGGGACAGCACCAGCAATGTAAAACAAATGACAAACGAAAAAACCAAGATAGTGGACAAACGAAAGTTAGAAACAAACTGCAGTANAACGAAAAAACCAAGATAGTGGACAAACGAAAGTTAGAAACAAACTGCAGTAATGCATATATAAATGACATACGAATAAACAAATATGGCGTACGGTGGCTATGACGCCTACCAATATGGCGGACTACACCGAACAAGATGGCAGACGGTGCTGTGATGCCTAACAAGATGGCGGACTGCATCTACCAAATTGGTGGAATGAGTATGGGTGGAGGGAGTGTGGGGGACCTCTGTAAATTAAAGTTTTTTTAAATAAATAAAAGATACATTTCTAATAATTGTTAAATAATTTTTCAATATTTTTTAAATTGTAGTATTTTTAATTTTTTGGGTTTTAAGGTTAAAGGTCACCGGAGTCATTTGTTATTTTTCTGACTATTAGAACTACTGCAGTGTTTGTTAGTGTATTTATTGATGCTTAACAGTGTGGAAGATAATACCAATGAAACTATTTCAACAAAAAAAAATCTGCATAAATTAACATTTTTTAAAATCTACGTACAAACCATACACTGAACTTTCTATAACAATAAAAATAAGTAAATTGCAAAAACGTTTACTATAGCGTGGTTGCCAAGACATAGAATTCAATAGCAATGAATATGGGTTGGGAACCCGGTCCTGTTAGATCCTAAATTTATAACTGAAGTTATAGTTTATCGACAGCCATAAAAATCTCCATTTGTACCAACCACGTTTTAAGTGTTTGGGACAGCCAAAAAAGAACAAAAAATTATATGTTTTCAGGAACAAAATATTTAATTCCACATATGAAAAATAATAATTTTGCTGCGCAAAACCACTTTTATTATATTCAACATGACCGTTTTCTCAGTGTGAAATAAAATATAATATTACCATTCCCTCAACTAGCGTATGACGCAATAAATCTTTACACCTAAAAAGACTACCGTTTTCAATTTTTTCTGCCATAAAATTTCCGAATTAATTCTTGTCGAAAGAAACAAAGTACGTGAGTACTTGAACGTGTGTATGAATCTGGCGGGTGTTTCTCTTCTAACCACATAAAACTCCCCTCCTTTTTTCAATATTTTCAACACCTATTACAAATGAACCTGTTATACGTTAATACCATTACTAGGGTGTTGTCGTCCCACTACATCATTGCGGAATTATTCCTATTTTATTTGTTGCAATTTATTTATTGCAAGTTTGTTACAGTAGGTAGGTAGATATATCTTTACGTCACGTTGGCAGAAGGTTCGTCAGAAACAGAGCAAGTTACTCAGAGAAATAGGGACAGGGAACTGTTCATATCTTGAGCGCAAAATAAATGCCACATAAACCAGACCAGCGTTCGCTAGGAGTGATAACGGAAAGCCTCAGGATGGCCGGACCGGAAATCAAAACAGAGTACTCCTGAAAGTGAGTGGTTTTTTCACCACTGCAACACTTCACTCAATGCGAGTACGATACCAAGGATGTGTAAAGAACCTATAAAAAATTACATATTTCTTAAAACTTCATATAACTAGGAATACATAAACCGTCGGAAATTCCCAGCTTCTTCCATATTCGTACCATATATATGTGAAAATAAGTATTTATAGCATTAAGTAATGCCAAATGCCAGATGTTATGAATTGAATAGTGTTCGTTCTAAAATTATGGATCATTAGTGAATTATTGATCACAATTGCAGAAGTTGGGGATTTGATAACTCTATTAATTTTGTAAACACTAACTATAATTATAGACAACTTTCGACTCATAGCTAAACAGCAGGAAATTTCGAATATTATATATGTTCACTCTGTTTTTTGAAACCTATCCATGTAATGAGACCTTGATTACTATAGTTTTTCATGCTTTCTTTCACCGCACAAAGTCACTCTTATTATGTTTCTAATTTTTTAGTGGACATTCTGTATACACATATTTTATACGCTGAAGAACCAAAACAATTGGTACACCTGCCTAATATCGTGTAGGACCCCCCGAGCACGCAGAAGTGCCGCAAGACGACGCGGCATGGACTCGACTAATGTCTGAAGGTATGCAGGAGGCAATTCACACCATGAATCCTGCAGGGCAGTCCACAAATCCAATCTGCGCCAATTTGAGAAAGGGTTGCACGTCTGTCACGTTTAATGATTCTCGTCAGTCGTCGTTAATCCCGTTCTTTCACGATCTTTTTCCTGCCGCAGCGATGTCAAATATGTGATGTTTTACCGGCTTCCCGATATTCACGGTACACTCGTGAAATGGTCGTACGCGAACATCCAAATGTTATCGCTACCTCGGAGATGCTATGTCCCATCTCTCGTGCGCCGACTATAACACCACGTTCAAACTCACTTAAATCTTGATAACCTGCCATTGTAGCAGCAGTAACCGATCTAGCTGCCGACCGCATCGCGTTACTCTGATTGGTTCCATACATCTGTTATTTGCATACGTACGCCTTTACCAGTTTTTTTTACTCTTCAGTGTATACTCAAGCATATGCATACGTACATGCACACGAGTACATCCATATTTAAATCGACAGTTTGTACAAATTGCATGTTTCTTCCGGTATATACATACTGAGCATAACCGAATTACTGCCTTTTTTTTTAATTAAAAGTGGCGGTGCCTCAGCAGAGATATGTTAAGCATTTTTGGCTCCGTATTATTATAACTGCAGAATTTAGACCTACTCTGATACTGTTGGCATTCAGACATCATAAATAATATACAAATTAATACACTTACCACAGTAATTCAAACTAGGCATTCATGATCCAGTTCTAAATTTGGAAGAAATGTCTATCACTTTTTTTACAAACGTCATGGCCCTTTTTTCTTGATTTGAATAGTCTGTTTAAGGTCATTTCAGTACATAGGCTACTACTGGCAGAAGACGTTATTTGCGTAGAAGAAGACATCCTCAATTCACATAAAGATGTTTTGTTTATAGCCTGTCCCAGAATTTATGGCGCATATGTACAAGAGAAAATATCCAAATATTTGGTATCCTTCCATTATGAGGTACAAAACCTGTAACTATAGAGTATTATGAACACTTTAGTATACATTGGAGAGCCAAAAAAAAACTGATATAGGCGTGCGTATACAAATTACAGATGTATGGAACCAATCAGAATAACGCGATGCGGTTGGCAGCTAGATCGGTTACTGCTGCTACAATGGCAGGTTATCAATATTTAAGTGAGTTTGAACGTGGTGTTATAGTCGGCGCACGAGAGATGGGACATAGCATCTCCGAGTTAGCTATACAATTTGGATATTCGCGTACTACCATTTCGCGAGTGTACCGTGAATATCGGGAATCTGGTAAAACATCACATCTTCGACATCGCTGTGGCCTGAAAAAGATCGTAAACGAACGGGACAAACGACGGCTGACGAGAATAATTAAACGTGACAGACGTGCAACCATTTCTCAAATTGGCGTAGATTTCAATGTTGGGGCATCAACAAGTGCCAGCGTGCGAACTATTCAATGGACCATCATTGACATGGGCTTTCGGAGCCGAAGGTCTACTCGTGTACCGTTGTTGACTGCACGACACAAACCTCTACGCCTCGCCTGGGCCCGCCAACACCGCCATTGGACTTTTGATGACTGGAAACACGTTGCCAGGTCTGACGAGTTTCGTTTTCAATAGTATCGAGTGGATGGACGTGTACGGGTATGGAGACATCCTCATTAATCCATGGACCCTACATGTCAACAGGGGACTGTTCAAGCTGGTGGAGGCTCTGTCATGGTATGGGACGTGTGCAGTTGGTGTGTAATGGTACCCCTGATACGTCTAGATATGACTCTGACAGGTGACAGTTACGTAAGCACCCTGTCCAATCATCCAATCACCTGCACCCATTCATGTCCATTGTGCATTCCGACGGACGTGGACAATTCCAGCAGGACAATGCGACACCCCACACGTCGAGAGTTGCTACCGAGTGGCTCCAGGAACACTCTTCTGAATTAAGGCACTTCCATTGGTCACCTAAATCACGAGAAATGAACATTATTTAGCATATCTGAGATGCCTTGCAACGTGCTGTTCAGAAGAGATCTCCACCGCTTCGCACTCCTATGGATTTTTGGACTGCCCTGCAGGATTCATGGTGTGAATTGCCTCCTGCATACCGTCAGACATTAGTCGAGTCCATGCCATGTCATCTTGTGGCACTTCTACGTGCTCGCGGGGGCCCTACACGATATTAGGCTGGTTTACCAGTTTTTTTGGCTCTTCAGTGTAAAATACCTCATCCGTAAAAAAATAGGGGTTAAATATTTAACTGATATTAATCGCCAAATAAATTATATATTTGCAATGCTTATAATCATTGATTTAAATAAAACGCTAGTTTCATTACGATAAAAATACAGGCTAGACAATAACTAGAAACCATAATTAGTTTTGCAATTAAAATTAAATGTTTAAAAAAAGTATTGTACATGTAAATGTTAGTAAACTAATTATTTTTGCGGAAGAA
The DNA here is from genome assembly GCA_002778355.1 of Clitarchus hookeri. Lineage (NCBI taxonomy): Eukaryota > Metazoa > Arthropoda > Insecta > Phasmatodea > Phasmatidae > Clitarchus > Clitarchus hookeri. The sequence goes on along the minus strand of NQII01000404.1, from coordinate 475,491 downwards.
TTCGTTTTAACTTTTCTTTCCATTCATTCTCCTGAGTCAGAAATTGTTGGGGACCTTCTTATGACCACCCTAGCTCACATCTAGAGAAAGCCGAACCAGTGATGGCTGGGAACCCACTCCCAGGGTGACTCATGACTTTATCAAATAATTGGTAATCAGGTGATTATCTCTTTAATAAAATAAGTTAAATTAAGGAGTTCTGCCACTTNTTTTAACTTTTCTTTCCATTCATTCTCCTGAGTCAGAAATTGTTGGGGACCTTCTTATGACCACCCTAGCTCACATGTAGAGAATGCCGAACCAGTGATGGCTGGGAACCCACTCCCAGGGTGACTCAAGACTTTATCAAATAATTGGTAATCAGGTGATTATCTCTTTAATAAAATAAGTTAAATTAAGGAGTTCTGCCACTTNTTTTAACTTTTCTTTCCATTCATTCTCCTGAGTCAGAAATTGTTGGGGACCTTCTTATGACCACCCTAGCTCACATCTAGAGAAAGCCGAACCAGTGATGGCTGGGAACCCACTCCCAGGGTGACTCATGACTTTATCAAATAATTGGTAATCAGGTGATTATCTCTTTAATAAAATAAGTTAAATTAAGGAGTTCTGCCACTTCTAGCTATCTTTACGTAACCAGAGGAAGAAAAGCTCAATGTTGCGCGAGTAGTTTTATTAAATTTATGCTTCTAAAACAGAAAAAGATGCAAATAATACAGTATGCATGGATTTTTGTTTGTATATTTTGAACAACAAATACAAATACCTAAGATCTTTCAAATAAAATGTGCAATATACATTTTCGCTATTTCAAATAAAATGGGCAATGTACATTTTCATTAAAAAAAAGAAGAAGTTTCATCACTTGCCACTACCATAATTTCCAGCAGCACTGCATTGACGGGAGGAAAGTCCTGAAATCTGAACAGAATTGTCTTTAAATTACCAATTTTATGCTTTTAATGAGTGTTAGTTTGGCATTTTCGGACACAGCATTGATGTGTGGCAGTAATAAAAATGTTATTTATGCCGCAGTTATTAGAGAGTGGGAAACTATTTCCTAGGAGCCTGCACTCATCGCCAGCGAAAATTTGAGGCTTTTTTAAATCATTAGTTTGGCTTTCTTTGGTGTTGTAAATGTTTTTATAGCCATGCAATGCTGGCATAGCGACTTGAAAATGTCATATTTTAATTTTATTTGTATCCAAGTTTTGCATAATGTATAGTGGATAATTTCTTTGAAGTCTGCAAATTTCAATTATGCAGAGGCGCAAATAAATATTATTTAATAACAGAAATATATTACTTACGTAAACCAAATTTCATCAGAAAATAGCAGAAGGTTGTATGTTTACATGATCAATACCTCGTACACATATTTTCAACAGGTCTCGTATTATAAAGCCACAAATTAATTAAAATAATTATTAAATTTCTCTAATAAAAAAAAAAAAAACCAACAAAATCAGGTATACACAACAAGAATAACTTAACAAAGTAGTGTGCGAAATTTTGTCGAGATTGGCCTAACAAAACTTTAACTAGTGCTCCACCTTAACCGCTGAAGTTTTTACCTTAGACGGAGGTGGAACTAGGTGATAACAGAGCAACGACAGAATGTGATGGTGGTGTAAACGGGAGTATTCCGAGAAAATCCTTCAGTCAATGACAACGTCTGCCAAGTTNGCGACAGAATGTGATGGTGGTGTAAACGGGAGTATTCCGAGAAAATCCTTCAGTCAATGACAACGTCTGCCAAGTTTCCCACATGTGAAAAGTAGGGTTTCACCTCTCAGGCGATCGAGCGCGATTCACCATGGCGTAAGACGAGTGGTCTGACCACTGCATCCCAAACATGAAGTGAAAGTAACGAGTCCGAAAAATGAACTTATATTTTGCCAACAGAATAGTCAAAACTACGTATCTTGGTTCATGCCCTGTTCACACGAATACGGATTTTGGAATGGTGGTGCATTTTTTCTGATCAAGTTCTAATACAATCATTAAAATATAGCAAAATACGGGTATTAGAAAACGAAAATCAAGTATAGGAATGTACGCGTCACTGAATGACAAAGTGGAGAATGGAGAAGTTAGGGCGGCTCTTAACATCGGGGTTTGGGAGTCGATGAATTGAAGCAAGGTGAGTAGGAGCAGGACCGGAGTGCAAGGGTGGGGAAACAGGAAGCGCCCGAAAAAATCTGCCGATTAGCGGCATCGTCTGGCACGATTCCGATGTGCGAAAATCAGGGAACGACTCCGCCGGGAGTCGAACCCGGTTCGCCTTGGCGAGGGGCACGCGCTCTAGGCGCTGCGCCCCGCAGCCCCTTTCGAATGACAAGAAACACCGACATCTACAACCATAAATGTAAACATTACACTCGCAATACGTCAAGTCTTAGAGCAGTTTTAATTAAATCGCTGCCTATTTAATTGCGAGCTTGAGTGCCAATGTGTACATAGTTACGGGCAGTGACTTTTCTTTTCAAAAGTTGATTTCTAAAGTGCTTACTTTACTGTGAAAAGCCTTTATACGTATGTGTTACAGTTAAATAAAAATAAAAATAAAAATACCAGGTGAATGTAGTGTAGCGTCTATGCNGCCTTTATACGTATGTGTTACAGTTAAATAAAAATAAAAATAAAAATACCAGGTGAATGTAGTGTAGCGTCTATGCTGACCCGACAGAGACACGGTGGCAGTTTAAGGGCGCGGAGGAATCGCGGAAGCTGCACGGGTTTAATTCAGGCCGGGGACGTAAACAGCTCTTCAAANGCAGTTTAAGGGCGCGGAGGAATCGCGGAAGCTGCACGGGTTTAATTCAGGCCGGGGACGTAAACAGCTCTTCAAACGGAACCCTGCACTCGGTCGGTGGATGGCTCGAAGCTAGGCAGCTAATGGAAACCGGCTCCATCTAGCTTTCTCGGAGTTTCCCAGTCCGCTTCTGTCTCGGATAGCTCGCCGGCGTCTGTCACTGGACTGGACACCGGACCATCATGGCGCGCCAACAAAGTGTCCAGCGACCCCCGCTCTTTCAAGATTTTATATTTTAGTGGCACCTGGTGAAAGCTTGGTTTCTTTCTGGAAATATTTTCAGCTTTAACAGCACGTTATAGACACCACCTGAACTTTCTAAAAATGTGTCTGTTTATATTTCCATGCTGTTTGCATTCACACATGAATACTGCGGTCCCCTAACCCACATATTCCGGGAGAGCTATCCATAATTCTTAAGGCTATCACATTTTTACACATACAACTTTCCCACACTTATTACCAAAACACTGAGAAAAATAGATTTCTTGAATAAAACAAAAATAGTTTAGCCCAAACAAATAAATTGTTTTTTGTAAGGACAATTAAATATCTCCTTGCTGAAACAAGATTATTTTGTTGTTTTTATTTGGGAGCCACAAATGTCTAAAGGTTTATTGGCTGTACGAACGGTGTTTCATTATTTAACCTAAAGAAATAAAGACATGAGAAACATTCTAACCCGGAACTACAGTATCGGAAGACTACGCCTCAGCGATCTCGTACAAAGTGATTACTGCAGTTGGAGTAAATTTTCCCGTTTATAACAATTCAAACACATGGCACGTAGATATGTCATCTCATGTTTTCCATCTATAATTCTATTCGTTCTTTGTTTAAACATTTAATTGGGATGACCTATACCATTAATGATAATATATACTAATTGCCACAAATTATTAACAAACTTTCGAATTGTATATTCGAGCAAAGACATATGACCCCGATTACTATACAGCCGGCCAAATGAATGCCAGCACTAAACCAAGCTAATTTTGTTGCCACCAGAAATTCTGCATAAATAAGTCTAATAGCATATCAGATTATTCCAACTAACGACGAGTTTATTCACTTCAAACAAAATGTTCATTTGACTCTATCATGACGTTTATAAAGTCCACAGTAACCAAATTGATTAATCGACCGTACTTGTAAAATGGTTGTGTGTAAATGTGGAAGATTCCAGAGCAATAAAATACACTAACGTTTGTGAAAAACGCAACACCAAGAAGGATACATGTGATTGAAATGAACTTTATACCAGAGATTAGGTACATGACAGTATACATTTCATTGGGATTACAGAACTGTACATGCTTTCTGTCCTTGAGAATTCAATGTGGTGTAAAGCCCCCACGTGCTGCAATCAGAGCCCCGAAACGTCGTGGAATGAAACCAAAAAAGACCTGGATATGTTCCTGGAGAATCTCCCTCCAAGCTGTTTGTATACGAATCCACAACGCATCAACAGTGGTTGCTGGAAATCCGTAACGATCAAGTCGCCGACCAACCATATCCCAGACATGTTCNTCCACAACGCATCAACAGTGGTTGCTGGAAATCCGTAACGATCAAGTCGCCGACCAACCATATCCCAGACATGTTCGATGGGTGACATGTTAGGCGAACGTGCAGGTCACGGAAGTAGTGGTCCCGTCGTTCATTGAAGAAGGCTTGCACATTCCTCACCACATGTGTCCGGGCATTGTCCTGCTGGAATATGCCATGTAGAGTCGCCTGAAGGAGGGGCAGTACCTCGGGCTATAAAACCTCCCTGATGTAGTGGTTGCTGTTCAGATTTCCCTCAATAAGTAGGAGTGAAGATCGCATGCTGTANGCTATAAAACCTCCCTGATGTAGTGGTTGCTGTTCAGATTTCCCTCAATAAGTAGGAGTGAAGATCGCATGCTGTATCCAATGACGCCCCAAACCATCACAATTGGCGTCTGTCTGTTATGCCGCTCCACAATGTAGACTGCCAGATTGCGGCCATCACCGTAAGACAGGTTGAAGCGGGACTCGTCCGAAAACACTAATTTTTGCCACTCAGCACGCCAGCGACGGCGTTCACGTGCCCATCGCAGTCTGAGGCGTTTATCGTTTCTGGTCAATGGAAGTCAACGCAATGGCATGCGTGCCACTAGACCAGCCCGCAGCAGACGGCNAGGCGTTTATCGTTTCTGGTCAATGGAAGTCAACGCAATGGCATGCGTGCCACTAGACCAGCCCGCAGCAGACGGCGTCGAACCATCGACACAGACATGTCCACATTAGTTGCAGTGCTACAGTGTCGAGTCAATACTTTGTACGAGGCTGTACGGTCCGTTACGGCCATGCGGACAAGATGGTGGTCATCCCATGCTGTGATCACTTTGCGTGGTCCAGTATCCGCTCGTAGCTGTGTACGACCCTCTTCTATCCACTGGTGCCACACATGCATCACTGTCGTAGCAGCATGCCCTGTAGCCGAAATGTCACTGTATAACAAACCTGTTTCTCGGTAACCAATCATTCTGCCACGTTTGAACTCACTCACATGCTGATATGGCACCCTTTGACGTCGACGAGGCATACTAGCACTTGCTGTCACTTCGTTTGACGGCTCTTCACTGACTGAGCTTGGCGTAACACGGACCTTTCCGGTCACACAAGAGAGGGCGCTTCTGGGCGTGGGTGTACGCNTTCACTGACTGAGCTTGGCGTAACACGGACCTTTCCGGTCACACAAGAGAGGGCGCTTCTGGGCGTGGGTGTACGCCATCTCTCTGCAGTTGTAATAACTTATTGCTGGTACACTGTTCTACATATCCTCCGAGTTTGGATACATTCGGACCATTCTTTCTGGGTGTTGCAATTTTCACAAACAATAGTCTAGTTGTTCGCCCCAACAAATTATTTCTATACGTATGTATTGTTTGGCTATAAAACTCACAAAATCTTCAAGTCTGAAGTAACTAAAGATAACTGCAAGTTACCAGCCAAAATTTTATTTAAATATTGATGTAACTATAATGTTAATAAATCACAATATAAGTAAGCCTCCTTTTATAAATAAGAATATTATTCATAATTCTAGAAAATTGATAAAGTAACGATTGAAAAAAATCACATACATCATCAAATCAATTATAGCTGTTATTATAATATAAAGAAGACTACAATATCACTTAATTTAACTATTTTAGTACCAGAACACTTGGAAAAGATGACCCATAAATTTCCACTCGTTCTAATACGATCACTCAACTGAGTCATATTACACCCTTATAAGAAAAAGGAAAAACTGTTCCCCACAGTCATTTTCACCAAATGTTCCACTTTGCAGCGTTCACTCGACCTATAAACTTCGGATGCGAGAGTGCAAGATGGATCTCTCAATAAGTTATCATATTACAAATTCTCCCCCGTCCCCAATGAATTCATTTACTGGCGCATCGATCACTTTGCAGTGTGCATGAAACGCAGAAAGTTTATAAAAATACTTATTCGCATCTTTTTTTTTATAACGAACAGAAAACCACTCCAAACGACTGGGAATAGATTGTTCATAACAGTATATTGATACATTTTCGCAGTCCTTTAAAAATAACTTAAACGGGTTATCCCAGCTGCTGCGTTTGAATACTTACTAAATTACTACAAGAATAATTAAAACAAACAACTACAGTGGGCCGTANTATCCCAGCTGCTGCGTTTGAATACTTACTAAATTACTACAAGAATAATTAAAACAAACAACTACAGTGGGCCGTAACTATTTACGTTCGACGGGGCCACTGTTTAAGCCCCATATTTGCAGTTTGCACGATGAAAAGACTGCACGCTACCATCACAGAATAGGCTACTTAAGAATTAAGATGTAAAACAGGAACCCACTGAGCAGCAACATGTTGGAACACCGTTAGCCAGTTAGCGGCCTGGAATCTTTCGCAGCACGCAGTTTTCAATAAAATAAAAGGCCTGTTCCAGATCCTCGCACAGCCGATCAGCAGACGTCCACATCAAAGGAACGGCCTCATCATTCTACTTGTGTGTACCTAACTTACCTATTCTGTGCCAGTAGACTGGCTAGCGCATACAGGCGATGGGGCATTCGAAGGCCGTTATTAGTGCCACCCTTAGCACCTCCTTACTTCTGTACGTCAGACACAGAACTACTCCGGGTATACCCAAGCATTAATTTAACCAGTAGCATAATTTCCTCGGTTGTATGCAGTTCATTTCGAGATAAAATTCAAATTAATTACTGCCTATGTTAATACATTTGTAAGCATGTCATATCATCAGTTTTCATTGTTTTCAGAAATATATAATTTTGTTTAAAAAACAGCTAGTATTTTAAGTTATATGTAGACTTAGACTCTATTGAATATCAACTATACATATAGACCATTGTGCTTGCTTTTCATTTAAAACTTCGTCTGTTGGAATCCCACATCGGATATGGGGTATCTGCGACAATTTTAAAAGATGCCATCTGACCTACGTGGTGCACTTGGTTTCGCGTCAAGAAGTCCTGGGTTCTAGGCGAAAGCGATGAAAGGACGTGTGTTTAGTTTTTAAGTAGCAATCTAAGTCATCTTCTGATTGGATGAAAGCAACAAAAGCAGATACAAAATAAGTTGTTAAATTTTAAAAGTGACAATTCCCATTAGTTTTATAGTCGTTATCCGTTAAATTACGAGAAACTAGGATGAGAATGGATGCACATAAGCCTTCAAAACAAGAGCTTAACTCTTTCGGGAATGTCTAAAAATGTGATTTCAGGCATTACAACTAACCAATTTTTTTGTTTGGAACTATACTTTTATCAGTTCAATGCTCCGCCATGTCAAGATCAGTAAAAAAAAAAATTACTGTCATTGGCAGCAGCTGTTTATCCGACTACGGAGTATAGCGTAAAAAAAAAAAAAAAAAACAAATGATGTCCCCCATCGCGTGAGGGACTCCCCTTATTAGATGCCAATTTTATGCTATGTACAGTGTACACCTTTAAATCAACTTCCGGCGAATCATCCAATGTATAGACCACCACGACTGAAAGGGTTAATGCTGTGTTTGAGCCTCGAAAACATTGTGTTGACACAGAGTAGATAAGTTCATAGAGACAGAACGGCTTGGCGGTTTCTTTGATGTTGGCGTACCCATTCTCTGATTGGCTGGGTGAGGCTCTGGGAACGGTCCTTGCCTCTGATCAGCTACTATTCTGCGGAATGTTTGCTATTGAAGGGGCTGCCTGCTGGCGAATAGGTTACCAGGCGCTGATTGATGAACGGCCTTCCAACATTTTGCTGGTCTGGGAAGTTATTTTGCTGGCGTGTGCAGTTGGAGTGCGGGGTATAAGCGGCTGTTTCGCCCCTGTGTTCTGTAGTAGCCTGTGGCAGTGCCGTGCTAGGGGCTAACGTCTGCTCCAGTATGTTTACGCAAAGTTTTTAGCATTAGGGTCGGCGAAGTATTGGTAAAAAGAGGATGAGGAAAGGAGAGGACGTGCCGCAATAAACCTCTTAGCCACTGCCAGACGCTGGACTCACCACGCACTCCCTCCACCGGTTGACGGTCGACTGGATGGAGCAAGGTTTACTGCCGATAATTAACATATCAGGAACGGCTGTGGGGTTCCTCCTTCTCCTCCTCCAACGGCACGTCGTGCTTCTCCGTAAATTTCCCCGGCCGGTCAGCGCGAGCGTGACAGAGTCGGCGCGAAAAGGTTCGATACCCTCCCGCATTCCACCTGAGCTCGGCCGTTAGCTGGGGGCAACAAGAACCTGCAGGACTGCCATATGACAACTGACGAGAAGTCACATCCATCGCCAGGCCCCATCAACTCGAATAGGAAGAACGAGTGAGTGAGTGAAGAGATTTGTGCGGCTATTAACAACGAGGTCTTGAGAGCTTATAAGGGTGATTCGGGTGAGTATGGAGCAGCGCCGGAATGAAAGGGAGGGGGAAACGGGAGGTCCGCGAGAAAACCCACCAACCAGTGGCATCGTCCGTAGTGAGAACCTTACCGAGGATATTCGAAGTACAGGCACTTGAAGTCAAAGTTCTATGGTCCTAATTAATTTCGGCATTTAAAAACATTTTTGTATAACGAAACATAATATTTGCTTCCTGCGCATCGCGTAAAACTCCAATAAACGATCATGTAATTTTTTCTTTTAGACATTTTAGAAACATATGCTTTGTCACACATATTTTTATTTTGATGATGGTAGCACAGTATTGATTATCTATGTGGCCTTCAACAGCATTATTTCATACCACTTGCATTTTCGTGAATATGAGCATGCAACTGTTTGTAAAGTAGTGTTTCGCATGAATGGTTATGTATCTTGTTCTTTCATATACTTTTGTGGCATAACATAACTGGTTAATTGACGTAATAAATAATTTTGCCCAGAAAAGATACACAGTTATTAAAACAAATTTAAAAAGAAAATAGACTGGTAACGTCAAGTCCTTCGTATGCAAACATAAAGTGAACATTTGTATTTTACTCTGTGTTCTAACGATGCAAGTATCTTAGAACCTACTTCACGCCGACTTCGGCAAACAAATGAATAATATAAGATTCTCTAGTTATACCGTTGATTTGCAACTTTATGGTACAGGGGAAATGGAGTAGAGTGCACGCTCGAGGTGCACATAGACACTCCGTGGCCCAATATTGGACTGCTTTTCTGCCAATACGACTATTATAAACGACGTGGATAGGGTTTGAGGTTAGAACTCTGTTTAAGTAAAAAAAAGCTTTAAGATATTTCTGTACTTCCTCGAGCCAATTTTAGTACAATTAGAGTAAATATGAATTGGTAAGAGTATTTTATCCATACAAATGTTCTTTTGTTTTGGACATTATGCTACTAACAAACACATTCATCATTGTTGTCCATGTGATTTTGACAGTTGTTTTGGAGTAGGGTAGGTCAATGTTGGGTACATGAGCAGAAAACGGTAATCGGTCTACCTGATATTTAGTCTATGGACTCTATCGTTGCATGCTCCTTGCTCTAATAGTCGTACCCAGAAGTAGAAAGTCGTACATACTCCAGTTTCTAATATCAAAACGTAAACGCATAATGACGGGGACTTTAATTAAACTATTCCATTATTTACGTCTTACAAATTATTTGGGAATTAAAAAATCTTGCTAAACGTAATTTACTGAATGGTATACACATATCGTATACATTAAAAAATACAACACACTGCACAACAAACTACTTGTTTACATGTCAAACTAAGCTCTCGAACTATTGATGTACAATCGATTGTCTCGTCACGAATCATACGTATCGCAGATACAGATTACATTTTATTTGTTTACGGGGTTCTTTAATGCATTTAGAAAAATTTTACTCTCTCAATTTTAAATTTATATCTTTCTAAATAACTGAAGAAATTTATAAATAGTGATATACAAACAGGTGTACGACTCTAAGTACAGTTGTAGGTCGTACAACAGATAAAAATAGTTTTATGCGTATGACTAAAGTCGTACGTATGGCAATACTGCAGGATCGTCGCCACGTCTAACGCAGTGAGGTCGCGAGTTAAACACTGGCGGAGCGACTCAAAGAACGCCGTAGGTCGCACCGGCTTGTAAAACCATTACAGTACACCTCGACTCACCGATTGTAACAGGCAAGGTGGTTGTTAACATCGCCTGTTTACAACACGTCATTGAGTACATAGTAAGTGCTATATATGGCTCCTAAATTCCTCCTCTACATGCTCGTGCTGAGTGGACGTCTGTATAAAATTATAACCGTATCCCAAGCTTGGCCTGAGAAATATACAGTTGTCATTGCACATGTATATCTGACGTCATGTTGGAACAACGTAATCTGCCAAAATACCCATTCAGAAAAGAAATTAGTCTACCGGCAATATAAATAAATGATAATTACGTCACGTTGGGCCGGTGTGCAGAGAGACGTAGCTCAATAATCGATCTGGCACGCTTGTTTCTGGTCGAGCCATGGCTCAACTAACTGAAGTCACCGTTTTTGGTTTGACACAGAAAATATGTTATTTATAAATTAGTCAAATTTTAACAGACTTTCAAATCATTGAGTAGCGATGGGAAAATAAAATTTTCCGTTACGTTATGGGTAGTTTGGAAACACAGGAGGAAGAATCCTTACGCAGACTGAATATACTTGAGATTCTTAAGCTATATTTGAAAATGATCGACATACGTAGCCTAAATTCGTTCTAGTAGAACCCATACTTTGAGATTATCAACAATGAGTAATGTTCTTATTGATCTGTCAGTCTCCTTTGGCCATTTCAACATTTTAAAATTTTTAATCCTTAATAGAATGTACAGACCCGCTGTGCAGAGGCAACTATGGTTTTTAATATGTTTAATGTCCTAGTTGATACACTGATCTTACTGCGTCATATGGTGGGAAAAGTATAAGAATTGATATTGGATTTTTAAATAATCTGCAGTAGGAAAGCGATTGTAATTGTGTTGAGGGCGGCAACTATACAAGGTAGCGACAGTGACAATGACGCCACAGTCGTGGTAGAGATTGCAGACATTTTATATCATGGAGAACATAATGACGTGGCTGTAGTGCGAAGAAAGAAATGGGAAGACGACGTAATCATGCCCATCACGATCAAAAGAAATGATATTAATTGTGACGTACATCCAGAAGAAGCACTCCGGCAGCATGCTTTGTGAGCTGTTTATCAGGGCTGTCACATTTGTGGCCAGTGCATGAATCCTGATGCGGAAATCCCTATTCCAGATAATTGGGGATGGATGAACAGTTGTGCAAACTGGTTGGCGAAGTGGACGCCTCTTCCCACAATACGGCAGTAATGTCGTGATATTGTAAAGTGCAGATGTAAAGTAGAATGTTCTTCAATTCAAAGTATTAATATTTCTTGTACAGTATGTCATCCGAAGAAGTACATAAATACATCACATTATAATAACTGCACGAGGCCATTTTGGTCGCCATGTTAAATAATTCCTTTTATGAACTTCCGAGAACATTTTAGAGCTTTTTAAATTCAGCATCCCAAATAAACATACAATAAGACCCTGAATAAGTACATCAAAATAATAAAGGCAATTAAACATTTATTCCGTCTGTTTTGGGAAAATTGACCGCCATTTGGTTTAAGGGATAGGTTTCAGGTGGCTTTCCTTCCTAAATGTTGGTATTGGGAGTGGCCATAATGTATTGCAAGTTTGGTGTTGTCTAATACAGTGCAGCATTTTTCTAATAATAGGTGTTTACATAGTCAACTCTTACTCGGTATTCTAACTCGGGAGTCTCGTTTCGTCTCTGGCCGGTAAAACTGTATACCACAGCCGATGTCACCGACCCCGCGACCTGCTCGCCAGCTGTCACAGCTCGAGGTTCCTCACTCCCCAGCGTGGGTTTGTGCGCGCGCAACGAGTGTGTACAGTCACTAGCAACAACCAGCGCAAATTAACACAACCACAAGCCGCATAATATGCCTCCACAGTTAACCTGTGCCTCTAATGTTTTTTTTCTCCAGCCGTTATATCGCCTTCTGAATGCAAGCCAATCGTTACTCATAAAATCGAGTTTTCAATGAGGATAAGATATATTACTTGCCAGTAGAAAACTGTCGCAACATTCTAATTCAGATAAATGAGTATTGCAACTCGAAAATCAGATATAATAAGCAAACGTTAATCTTTTATTGTTACACATATATGTGTTTTAAAACAATTAAATGGCGCACTGTTATAAATTAACACAGTGTTAATAGCTATAATGTATTTACGGTAACTTCAAGATTTTCTGAAACCCTGCTAAATATCTACTTTCAGGGAGCCGATTATGTATCCTTCCGCAGTATGTAAACAAAACATTGCCACGTGACACCTGTCAAACGTTTTGTAAACAGTGCCATGTGGGAACTGTCAAATATTTTGTAAACAAACAGTGCCTTGTGGGAACTGTCAAATATTTTATTAACAGTGTCCATGTGGGAACTACCAAAATTTATTTTTGAAGAGAAACAATGCCATGTAATCT
>NQII01000404.1:446973-461982 GCA_002778355.1 Clitarchus hookeri | reverse complement strand
CGTAAAAATGTAAATATATAGTTTAGCAATATTAACTTTACAATTACGGCATTAAATTTATACATATTAATATTTAACCTACTAACTATTTCTTTTCAGCTATAACCAACATGTCCCTTCAAAATCCGTTGTTAATTCTTACGGACTTTTAACAAATTATTAAAATTTATTGAAAAAATATACTTAAAACTTAAAACAACCAATTTATATAGCAAGCAAGCAAGCAAGATAAAACCTTTTTCCATATACCATTTTTTTATAATCGATTGAACATGTAACTCCTAGGGTGATTTTTCAAAGGTTCTTTTCAAAAGTATCGAAATACCGTGAATGGATTATACTTAAAATTCTCTTGCTAACAAAATACTTTTAAAAATTTTTTAATAAAGAATTTTTTAAATTTCATTTTCTGCATAAGGTTTTTTTTTAGTTACAATATAGCTTTGAGATCNATTTTTTAATAAAGAATTTTTTAAATTTCATTTTCTGCATAAGGTTTTTTTTTAGTTACAATATAGCTTTGAGATCAGGGTGCCATATGTAAGATTTGCATGTTCTGAGGGAAGTTCGTGTCCCCTCAACAATTTTTTTTATTGTGCAGGATGTAGCTGTAATTTTAGTTTAAAATTCTTCATACCTGTAAAATAAATGCTTTGTATTGACAATGATGATAGTAGCAGTGGGATCGAAGTACGCACATTTAATGTCTCGCTTCTTTACTCCATCGCTGGTCACGCTAGGTTCCATATCGTTTCTTTTTGCTCGAAACAATTTTCCCACAAACGACGTCTTCGACAAAGGACCGTTAAGTGTTTTTAGGAAAGCCAAATAAGAGCAAACAGTGATTAAGTCAATTGTCTCCACGGTGCTGTTTTCACAGTACCGGTAAGCAAGCCGTTAACACGCAGGTGGACGATTATAATCTTGTTTCAGGAACGAGTGCTGGCATATATATGTGTTGCGCTTCTTCGTGAGTTGTTTGCATTAGGTAAATACATTCTTGATATAAAGAGAACCTTTCAAAAATGCTAAAACTTACAGTAAATTGTATAATTTAACTAAATATATTAAGTTATTTTTGCGATTACCTGAATTGTTAGAAAAAGTACAAACTACTTAAAATTTCAGACAGAAATATAAAAATAACCAACCGTAACACGTATGTTTGCAATTTATATTTAGATTATCTATGGGTAAAACTGCCTTATGGTAGCATACAATGCAAAATAAAATGGGTATAGGTATTTTTATAAAGAACTTTAAAATGTAAATTCAAGTGAAATATATGTCTGGTAGTCCTTTGTACGACTACGTACTTTTTATTTTAGCAAAAGTTACACATTAAAAACTGTTATATTGTATCTTCTTGCATAGTTCAGCTATCGAAAATTAAAGAAAATATTCCTTCGCTTTATTTGTGAAATTAAATGACTTAAATAACATCGTATCAAAATGACAATACTGGACAAAAAATATCCTGCCGTAGATTTACATTACATCGACAATATATATATATATATATATATATATATATATATATATNAGAGGAAAAAAAGGGGGGGGGGGTTTCTGGAGCAGGATTCAGGATGGGGCTTGGGCTCCAACCAACTGCCATCTTGTTTTTTCCCCGTTTTCCCCTCAAAACTTACATTTTCCCTCAAAAACACTTCTCGTTCCTAGAATTTTCCTAAAAATTCCCCATTTTCCCTTAGAAAAGGTAGAAGGCCCCCATAAGCAAAAACGAGCCCCCCAAATTCCTTTCATTCAATTCGGCGGGCACGCTTTTTAAACTCAAAAAGACCAATTCACCCTTTAAATTACCCCCTTTTCCTGGGACAGAGTCCAGGGTCCGGATCCATGACCTTTGAAGTCATCGCCATGATGTCATCACGAATGACTTGCCACAATACTTGCACTTGGCTGCAGCATAACTTTGACTCCCAGAGTCTGCGAGCTTTCTTGGGACCATTGTCGATGTTGACATGTCCTTACCCGTAGATTTCTTATTCATATTATACCAGCCTACATAGTATCAGTAGATAAATTTGGTCATGACGATCTGCCTTCCAACACATCTATCAACGTAGTGAACACCTTCTTACATGATGCACGCTTATATACTGTTAACACTACAGAACAATCAGTTTACATTGACCATCTCGACTGCCTCAGTATATGTCTGCTGGCTATGAATATGCAAAAACAGAANTACATGATGCACGCTTATATACTGTTAACACTCAGAACAATCAGTTTACATTGACCATCTCGACTGCCTCAGTATATGTCTGCTGGCTATGAATATGCAAAAACAGAATGGATGATGGACTATTATCTGTAGCTTAATCAGCCGGATCGCTATATAGCCTGTGACGTCATGCATCAGACAACCAATCTTCTTTAGAGTTGTACATGTTTCTGTGCTTTTTTTTATTTTGCTTTTGCTGCAGCACTATCCATATGTGTCTTACACCAGCTCCTAGAATGTGATGTGTCTGTAACAGTAGCACTTCCTTGAAAACCCTTTAGGCATGGGAGACAGTCAACTCTTTGTCCTCTTGCAGATAGACAGGTAGGTGTTTTTAGACAGATTGTATTTCGTGTTGTGCAAATGCGAGAAGGAATTCTTTAGGCAGGTATGCAAGTGCAGCATCTTTATCGAGTGTTGAAAGTGATCTAAGCATTCCATATGCCATGACAGATGGTACAATTTTCTGCAAGCTAGAACAGCATGCCATCATTTTCACTACTCGTCAGTGTGTATAGTATTAATTTTGTAATATATTCACAGCAAGATGGATGCAGCAAGCTTGGAAGTATGATTTTTAAAGTGGTAGAATTTGGACTCTGAAACTTGGAAGGACTAATGTCGTGCTGGTCCTGTCTGGACCTGCTTTAGTGAAGTACGCAGTGAAGAATGGTCCTACATAATTTCTACATGACTAGCCTATAATAACCCTCAGAAATTTTTTAAGTAAACATAAATGTCAAACAAAATGAAATATTTCGATGGTTAAGGTACAATGATATAAAGAAAAAAAGATGGTGATATAATCCAAGATGATAGAGTGGAACGAAGGTGAATAATCAGGGTGGAGTACAAGCGACAAAATGAGTAATCAGCAGGCTAATTAATCGAGGTAGAATGACAGAGCTTGAATACAATGTAAGATGTTAGTTCCAGGAGACCGAGTAAATAGCAGATGACAAAATTGTGGTTACTAAACTGGACGGAATGATAGAGAATTAAAGATATGTTACTAAGAAAAAAATTAATCAAATATGGTGGGGTGGGGCTAAGCAAATAAGGTGGTTTGCATGAAGGAAAGGTGTTGTTGACAGTTTGCCTGGTGGCTTAGACAAATGAAATCCCATGATGGCAGAATGGAGCGAAGGTGACAAAGGTGGATTGTTAGAGCATAAATAATTGGGAACAAGGTGACAATGTTATGTAAGGTAATGGTAGTGACATAATCCAAGCGGTGGTCGTCAAGGTGGAATGAGAGAGCTCAAAGGAAATGAAATTCAAGATTGTGGACTTGAAATGACAGAGTATAGGTAATTGGGAAACAAGATGGTGGTGATGACATGGAATGACAGAGCATGAAATATAGGTGTTGCCAGCAGCTCATCTGCTGGCTTAGACAAACGAAATCAAAGATGACGGGATGGAGCGAAGGCAACTAAAGTGGAATGTGAGAGAATGATAAAACAAGGATGGAATGATAGAGCATAAGAAAATGAATTCCAAGATGACAATTCAAGATGGCGGCTGGGAACAAGATGTTCGACAAAATGGCGGCTGGAAACAATATGTTGGACAAGATGGTGTCCCGAAACAAGATGGCGGTGAATTACACAAAAGTTTACATATCCGTATCCGTCCCTGGACCCAGTCCCAGGTAAAGTGTGTGATTTCGAGTGAAATGGGGCTTTAAGAGGGTAAAAAGTGAGCACCCCCCTCCGAATTGGATGAAAGGGCTTTGGGGGGCTTGTTTTTGCACATGGGGGCTTTTACTTTTTTTGAGGAAAACATGGAAACATGGAAAGGAATTTTGAGTATTTGTAATGATAAAAAGGGAAATTTTTAGGGTAATATGGGACAAAACAAGATGGTGGTCGGTGGGGGCCCGAGCCCCATCTGAATCGTGCTCCAGAATTTCCATTTCCCCTCTACCTACAATTAAGTCAAATTTTATTTATAAGAGAAAATATTCTAATATTAGCAGAGAAAGAAATTGAAATGCATCTAATAGGCTCGTGTGTTTACGCAAATATATTAATTAAATATTAAATTACTGCTCCAGGATTTTGCAGAAACTTTAGAACCGCAATGAACCGTGGACTCAAACATAAGTTGAATGATAAGAATTCAGTATAACCTGAGTATGTTTACAGAGCCACATATGTTTTAAAAATATGCCAATGTAAAATGTAGTTTTATGGTAAAAATTGCAAGCGGCGGGAAACATTCTACGTTCAAAGAAGCAGTTACAAAGTTGTTATATACATACGTCCATCTACATGTATAACATAGTTCCGTATCACTTTCGAGATTAAAATTTTTTATCGCCTTAGTAACATAGTCACATCTAATTTGCGTTGTTTTCCTCGGGGCAGAAGGTGGGCGGGAATCGAGTATCAGAATTCAGATACAGTATTTTTGAATCGTATCTCAGGCGAGTCTTGTGGGGTTGGCACGTCGCCAAGTGCAGTAGCCTACCAACGCGCTTCTATGGTCAACGCTGACTTAATTCGGAACACGCCGGACCTGTTGCGCGACTCGCAAGTCCGCCTGGCGGACTGCATAACTTATGCGTGCGCCTGTACCTCTCGTGGTCATTCACATGCGGTGCCATCTGTGACGCGGGGCTACTAGCCTCTGGACTCCTCTTTTCCTGTTATCCGTCTCTCTCGCTCTCTCTCTCCCTCCCCCTCCCTCCTTCTCTCTCTCTGGCCATGGCTTCCTCCGCATCTCTGGCCACGGTCAGCTTCCAATGTCACATGGATCATCCGAAACCTGTTTGCCTCACAGGTTTCTATATTACGTATTGTTGCGTTGTGGGAGCTGTATGGACTATTATCACTATACCCGAAATTCTTATTACAATATTAACTACCCGACAAATTTACACTATACCCTTTTCATTTAACGATTTAAAAGGTACTCTCAAGAGATTTTGTTTGGTCCCTAAGTTCGGAAATACAAGAAAAACAAAATTTTCACTTAGAAGCAATTTTCGGGGATAGTTTTCGCTATGGCTGTTTCTTTATGATTTACTTAATGATTATGTACGCTAATAATTTACTTTTTTTGAGGTATTTTCTGTTATGATTTGTCATTAGCACGCTACATTAATATGGTGGGGAAAAAAACAGCGACCTGAAATATAGTTACAATTGTATGTGGAATTAACGACATTTGAAAACATCAACATGCATAGTATAAATTACGCCCCTTGAGACAAAATTTCGGTGCTGCTAAAGTGTCCCAGGAAGAATGACTGGGGACAGTTAATGTAGAACGAATGAGAAAAATTTTATGATAACATCAATACCTTCAGCTAAATATTTATCTAACTGGATAAAAGTTTATTATTGTCACCATATTTTGGCAACGAACTGATTAAACTGAATAGAATGGTGTCCAAAAACTACAATTCACATTCATTTGGGAGTTCCGTTGGTCTTTAGCCAATCTGCGCATCACCGTAAGACGTTACATAAGAAATTATGTCCTTTATTTTCTTTTTATTTTACCCAAAAACTGTTAACAAACTTATTAAGATTAACTATAAAATCAATATTTTTAAAAGAAGGTTCGCTGTATTGAACTCTAGTTATGTTGTTCACGTAAGCCTGTATNTTTTTATTTTTACCCAAAAACTGTTAACAAACTTATTAAGATTAACTATAAAATCAATATTTTTAAAAGAAGGTTCGCTGTATTGAACTCTAGTTATGTTGTTCACGTAAGCCTGTATTTAGAGCTGCACGTGCTTGGAAGACGAGTTTTGTTTTTTTTTAAGGAGAGGAGGATAGCCTACTAAGGTTAACGACTCGAATCGAACGGAAGCAGCACAATGGTGGGTATGTACGGTTCACATTACAGCACCAGCACAATGACAACGAGTGAATGAGAAAAATCCCCAAGTCACTGCCATTACNTATGTACGGTTCACATTACAGCACCAGCACAATGACAACGAGTGAATGAGAAAAATCCCCAAGTCACTGCCATTACTCTCTGGATAACGGTAATTCCATTTATGGAGATGCTTTCGGCACCTCCCGAGTATTTGTTCGAACTGTTGCCCAAACAACTGGTAATTTTGTTGGTCGATCAGGATGACTGGACATAAACTATCACTTGAGGCCAACCAGAGCACGCCTTAGAATCTTAATCCGAAATGCTGGTTACAAAGCACGTCTCGCCTCGTGGTTCAATGCCTGAGAACTACCAGCTTCACTGAAGGTGTTCTTCCCATGTCCTTGAGTCACGAACGCTATGCGATGAGCAGCTTACTGCGACACATTTATCAAAGCTGATTATTATACTTTTTTTGCGCGGTACGTGTTGATCACATGCAAGCGCTCATCAAAGTTTAAACGTCACGCTTCTCTCGGCTCATGAAGATTCCACTAAGCCACCCCTGAACGAAAATCAATTACTTAAAAGCTTAAAGTTGTAAGACTCAAGAAATTATAAAAGAAATAAAAAATAGCTGTTTTTTNCGAAAATCAATTACTTAAAAGCTTAAAGTTGTAAGACTCAAGAAATTATAAAAGAAATAAAAAATAGCTGTTTTTTAGTCCTCTTTGTTTCTGATCACAGTTGTGTAGGACTATCAACTGACGCATTCATGATCTACTTACAGCTCTGTTATATACCATTCTACATTAGATGTGGTATTAAATGTATTTTGTTTTAAGTAGCAAAAAACACTATATTTAAAAAAAGAAGAGACCTCATATAATTATCCTCTTGACCTCACTTAGACTTGCGTAGGTCTACTTCGTATCCCTTAGACGCTTACTTATTTTGAAGTTATAAGTTTCACTAACAGAACAAAGAATATTTTTATGTTATTAGGCTTGCTTAGAAAAATGAAAGAAAACTTGTGGTTCCCCACCGTCTTACTCATCTTGCTAATCATGTCGTGTATAGAGGATACATGAAAACAAACGTTCTGATTAATAATTACACATGCATATACCACAACATCAATAATTGTAATATTTTTTTTACATTAGTTTTTATGACTTGCGGTGATACGATTGCTTGCTGGTATATCAAGGTATGTGCAGAGACCACGTGTAATCCCTCAAAGTGTAAGCTATCCCTGCCATTATCAGCGTATAGTTGGACAGTATCAGATACATTTCCAGGTTGCGACTTTAAATCATTGAAATAGGCTAGGTATTTTGTCGTCACGCACTTCTCGTGTATAAAATGTTATATTCTAATTTTGTTCTCCCAGGAAAAACATAACTTGAAAACAGATATGCTTTTAAGGAATACGATGTGGATCTACAGTCAAAATAGGTTTACCCACTTTACTAACCATTCGCGTGAGGTCGCAAAGCTAATCAAAATAGCTCTCTTTCGTTTAAAAAAAAAATCGCGGATTTTTTATTCAACTGCTCTGGTATCTACCAGAGTTGAAAGTGGCTCATAAACGCTTCAGTTAATAAACATACACAATTGTGAGCAAAAATAAAAGTGACTACAAATCAATAAAAGTGACTACAAATCAATAAAAGTGACTACAAATCAATAAAAGTGACTACAAATCAATAAAAGTGACTACAAATCAATAAAAGTGACTACAAATCAATAAAAGTGACTACAAATCAATAAAAGTGACTACAAATCAATCCTTTATAATTTATTTTATTGCAGCTTGATTCTTAAGACTTTATTCAAGACGTCTCGTCTTTTTCTGGACCAATAACCTTGTGACATTAAGATTGGTAAACAAACATGTTAGCTTATAATAATGATAAAAAATTTAAATCAGCAAACTTTGTTTGAGGGAGTATTTGTTTATAACAATACAGAAAATTATACTAGTGTATTAGTAGTAAAGTGTTATTGTATAAATATTTATTGTATTAGCTGGTATTCGCCAGCAGCATCGTGGTGACTAAGAGGGGGGCAACAATTTTCCTTGACTTTATTTGCCTTTCTTATGTAGCACTCGACAGGCAAATTAAACGAAGAAAGCAGACGAAGAAGCACGTGTGTGAACAGAGTTCGGCAGCACGGCAGGCATTCCGGCACTAGAGGAATTAGCATGGCAAACACGAAGGCGGTGAACCTATAGTAGACACTTGCCGCGGAGAGCACTGACGGCCAACGACAAGTTCGGAATATCCGAAGAATGTCGCTGCCTCCAGCGAACACGTCTAGCGAGCGGACTGGTTTCTGCTTTTGAGAACTTGCCACGGGGTGGGACAAAACCACGTGCTCGGCGGGGCAAACTACCAATTTATTTAACTGCTTACCTATTACGAAGTGGTGATTCTCTGGTGAACATGCCTTGGAAAGTAACCACACATTTACAAAAGCGATATTTTAATTTACTTTCTTCATGAATGTAATGTATAAGCAAATGTACAATTGGCCTTCATTTATGGTTTTATTTTCTTACTAGTCGAGGGGCTCAGGTGACCAACATACAAAAGGTGCCTGAAGTAAGACTTACAGGAGTCAGTATTAAAAATAAAGGATTACAACATTTTTCTTATATCACGGATAGTGATGATTAGGGATGAATGTTTTTCGCGAAAAGATTTCAAGACCAGTTGTACCCCAAAACACTTATTTTCATATGCACTTTCGTTGTTAGATTAATTTTTAATGTCACGTGCCTCCAGTGTTTGTCCTCGAATTATGGACGTTCAATATCGAGGTACTTTGTTACGATTGGCCCAGTCAAATAGAAAAATGTTTTCTCACGTAGATACGCAGCCAATAACCAAAGGAACTTGAGGTTGTGGACGTAGGATATTGAAGTCTAGCATGACTATACATATTTTCACGAAAAACACCTGTCCCTGATGATGATCCATTTCGGTATATTATAAAGCATGAATTTTGTGTAGTGGGTTTCTTTACTTATTCTTATTCCCAGAAACAACAGCTCTTGTAATTTGTGTCATGGTGTAACCTAAGTGAAAAATTAATTTTTGCCTGTCATGAGCTAAAGAATAAAAATATGACTTGCCCAAAACAATCGCATTCACATGCCAAAGTAAATTGTAGTACGCTTCATCTGTGATCTCTGGGCTAACTAGGTTATTAACATAATATAGGCTTTATTATTACCGTGGCGGCGGTGGTGTAGCAGTCAGATGACTCACCTTTTACCTTGGTGAACCTGGCTCGATCCCCGGCCGTGTCAAACCCGAACTTTCATATGTGGGGAAACATGGTGAGCCTTAGTGTTGTCCCTTACATTACGTCGCTATTTATTCCCCATTTCGTTTCATTTCCATTGGCACTGAATAGATAAACTCTTAAGTCTAGCCATATATATATAATTAAATAAAATAGGTTAACTTAATTTCCTAATTTATTTACACCACATTACGGACTTAACCCAACACTGAATAATAAAACGCCTATTAGAGATCAAAATTACTACCGGCACCTTGCATAAATTAAATGTCGAACGTCGAGTGGCTGCTACAACTTTCTTTTGTACATTCAAGTCTCTACCCAAACCTTCGCATTAGAAATTTGCAGTATTTACCAGAGTGCTCCTGACCGAATACATCGCCAGATTTGCGCAGCATTCACGAATTATCTCTGGATCTTTGTCGGCTATTCCACATTTGCTGAATTAAGGAATCGGGGTTGCAAGAGAATGCCAGAATCAAATTTCCTTGACTTAGCCATCAGGTTCTCCAATAATAAAAATAAAAATAATAAATTATCAGTCTTCTTAGACAGTGAATAAAACATGTACAACAAAGACACCGCTTCTTATCTAAATCTTGAATTCTCCAGATTTCCCCAGACGGATTTCAAGTTACCCAACTTTCGCGGATTTTCAGGTATTTAAGATTTGAAGCAACCTTGGGGACGAAGTTTAGCTGCTTTTCTGGTAAAGTTAGGGCAGGGTCACGGATCACGCCATGCAACAGGGCACAGACTGCCTAAGTATATAGACAAGTGAAATGGTACGGTGGTTCCTTTTATGTGAACTCCTTAGTTCGCTTATTGGTTGCCTGAGTCCCTGCAACAGGAATTGTGTAAGACTGCCTACTGCGTGCCAGGAAAAATCACCCATTAGTTTGGCATGCGTCTGTTGATGAATGTTCTTTTCTCGTTTGGAGCTAAGAATACTTGTATTTACATTTAAGATTTTTTTTGGGGATAAGTTAATTGTAGTAGAATTAATATTCTGTTGCAAAATTAGCACACTGCAAGGCACAGTGCTCTCTTTTTTCAAGGAAAAAGGTCGAAAGTAGAATGAATGTATCTCGATTAGCTGTTTTATACAAACCGACGATCATGTAACGAAATGACTTGTTTTGTAGTAGCCGTTGTAAATTACGAGAAGGTTGAGATTTTGAAATTTATTCGACACATCCAAAAGGTTACAACAATGCAAATATAGTGTTTTAAGGTGGGGCAGTTATGTATATTCGAGAAGATAACATTTTATTATTCGTTATGCAACTTGACTGCTTCATTATAAATAGGATGCTTGGCCAAACTGCTTCGTATTGTAAATTCAGTTAAACTGGTTTTGTCGGAATGAGGATCGTGAGATCCGCGAGCAACACAACTAACTCACGACTTAACTAGAAGGAAACTGCAACGAACGAGACAGACACGAACCTCCCCCGCACGTCGCACAGGTGGAAGCTCCTTCCTCCCATTTTCCCCCAAGGTTGATCGTGTAATGGGATAACCTCATTGCAGCGGTCATTACCCACTTCCCTCCACATGGACTAAATTACTCAGAATGAGTTAAGACTGTAATGAGCTCAGTGCTGTATTAGGGAAGTTGGCATTGCAAAGAGATTTGACGCCAGGAGATTGTTCTGTCTCTCAGTAATTACTGCTTTCTTGCACCTCCGACACAGTGCACTTGCCTGGCGAACTTGTGTCCTCGGTTGAACCTAGCTTGCGTTTCACGTCACACAGCTGTGCACTCGTAGAAGGCGACACGATGTGCGGACTACAATTAAAGTCGAAAGGTCTCCTCACTTCTCTCACGCAGGTGAGAAATAATAAGCACCTTAGTAACGGTCTATTGTGAAACATACGTAACTTAAGCATCTGGTAGAAACCATTGTTTTCTTGGTTGTCTATTTCGAATATAAATTTCCACCAGTTCGGACAAGGATATCGGCTGGTCTGAATTATAATACGTTTTACTGACTTTTCCCCACGAGTTCAAATAAGTAGTCCATTTTTACAGAATTTTTAAAAATGCCTTATAGTACATAAGTTTACAGACTTCACTAATTTTTCAAATGGTTTAGCCATTGAATTCTTATTAAAATTTTTGAGTGTGTATTAAATATTAAAACGTTTATTGGGCTCTTAATATAGGGGTTAGTTTGCAGTATTAAAGTATACCTGTTATAAGTCCACCTAGTTATCAGAATTTTCTAAGATATTACAAAGAGCATATCAGAGTGAAGCGAACATAGAACATGACTCTTGCGATTATTTTGCTGAAACAGAAAGTGAAGTTGACCTGGCTCTAACTGCCAAATTGCAAGAAAAATTACATTTGTTGTTGGTTCTGAAGCTACCGATCACTTAATCAGTTCTACTTATGAAAACATTCTTAGCGATGTGGAGACATTTATTACACCTTTAAAGATATGTGTGGCCAATGGCGAGATGTTTTACGCAAAGAAAAACGGAAGTTTTCATGAATTACAAAGTTTGGAAATAAGATAAATATAAGTAGCATACTTCGTGTTTAAGGATTTAAACGACGTTTGGTGTCTATGGAGAGGATCGTTGAGAATGGGTTTACTACAAGTTCTGGCCCGAACAGATTTTCTATAAAAAGAGAGAAGATAATATTTTTTTAGGAAAATTTAAAGGACGGCGTGAAATTAAATTAACCACAGCAAAAATATGTAATAACACTCTAATATTGTGGCACCAAAAATTAGGGCATGCAGGAATGGAACCCGTCAAAAAACTTCTAAATGCCGGAAAATTTTTCGTAAACCCTCAGTCGAGTGCAGAAGCATGTGTAGCATGCATTGAAGGCAAGATGAAAACGATCAAGAGATTTAAAAAAATCACCATTAGTAGCTCGTGGATGTAAGCAAAACCGAGATATGTATGATGAAATATATGCGAATGTTCCTAATGGAGACTATAAGGGCTGCGTCAGCTATAGCAATAAATGAAGACATGGAAATAGACCAAATGGATGTGAAAGCAGAATATCTCAACAGCATTCTGAAAGAGTATGTGTTTATGACAGTGCCTAAAGGATTTGAGAATGAAGGATGTTTATGTAAGTTGAAGAAAGCACTCTATGGTTTGAAGCAAGCCACTCTTGCCTGGGTAAAAAGATTTTCTAGTGTTATGAAAAACATTGGCTTCAAAAATTCCTTCGTTGACTACTGTCTGTATACAAAAGAGATGGGCCATGGTAATGTGTACGTAATAAATTATGTTGATGGTCTGATTTTGATTGTAAATTGTTCACTGGTCGATAAAGTGAAGTTTAAATTTAAACTTGACTTTTAAATGTAAGACGTGGGAATGGTAAAGAGATTCCACAGGTTTAGAATCAAAAGGCGAGAATGTAAGGCAGAACAGTGGCTGACTATTGATCGGAGTGATTATATAACGAAAACAATAAAACGTTTCAAAATGGAAGATGCACCATCTGAAAATGGACTGAAACCAGAATCACGAAAGAATACTAAGAATAATACTGACTTGAAGGCTGAATATCAAGAGTTGATTGGATGCCTGTGTTATGTGCAAGGGAGTATGCTTCATCNGTTTGAAGCAAGCCACTCTTGCCTGGGTAAAAAGATTTTCTAGTGTTATGAAAAACATTGGCTTCAAAAATTCCTTTGTTGACTACTGTCTGTATACAAAAGAGATGGGCCATGGTAATGTGTTCGTAATAAATTATGTTGATGGTCTGATTTTGATTGTAAATTGTTCACTGGTCGATAAAGTGAAGTTTAAATTTAAACTTGACTTTGAAATGTAAGACGTGGGAATGGTAAAGAGATTCCACAGGTTTAGAATCAAAAGGCGAGAATGCAAGGCAGAACAGTGGCTGACTATTGATCGGAGTGATTATATAACGAAAACAATAAAACGTTTCAAAATGGAAGATGCACCATCTGAAAATGGACTGAAACCAGAATCACGAAAGAATACTAAGGATAATACTGACTTGAAGGCTGAATATCAAGAGTTGATTGGATGCCTGTGTTATGTGCAAGGGAGTATGCTTCATCGTAAATTATCTCAGTCGTTTTCAGAAAAATCCACTGAAGCATAACTTTAATGTATTAGTACGAAGAGAGTATTGATACTGCACACTGCGGACTTTGACGACGAAGACAGGAGAAATACGCCCGGATACTGTTTCAGGCTGGGTGAATGTCCAATTCCTTGGAAGACAAACAAACACAGAACTATTAATTTATCAAGTTGTGAAGCTGAGTACTTACGTTTAGAAAACGATGCTCAAGAGATAATTTCGTAAAATAAAACTTTTCCATAAGAAATAAATATGGGCCAGTAAATACTTATGAAGACAATTGTTCACCAATAGCAAAAAATGTTGAAATCGAAACGTAAAACATATTGATATCAAATATAATTTTAAGGTGCTTGTGTTGAACAGAAAAATTCACATAGCACTTATTAATACTGACAAAAAAGTTGCTAGTAGATTTACCAAAAGCCTAAACTCGCACAGGTTCTTACAGTTTCGAGATTATCTTGGCATTATCAACATGAAGAAACAGTGAAATGATGAGGGAGTGTTAATGTGTGTGTAATTTTTCTTCCTCTGTGCTCATAACTGAATGAATTACAACAATTTTTGTTTTGTCTGTTTTTTTTGTGATAGATTTAAGAAGGTTGATAAGTATTCAGTAAAATAAAGTTTTGTGAATATTTAATTATCAGTTATCACTGAATTTCAACACTATTTAGGTAGACTCACTCACGTGGTGTAATGATTGCAGATATTGTGTACCCAAAATTGTGCCCTACAAAATTATATGCAGCCCGTACACATATAATTTCAACTAAAAAACAAGGCGTAACTCACCCATCCTCGTTTCCTCCTTTCCTCCTCCGTCCTATGGTGCGCTGTTTTCAGAACAGGACGTTTTGGGAAGAAGCACGACTTTTTCATCTTCTAACTTCACGATCACTTTATGTAAATCCTCGATGCACACGTACACTCGTATTGTCACGAAAAACGGTCCTGTGTCGAGATCCTCTCATCGAACGCCAGACTACTGAACACTAAAAGAATACGTAAGGTTGCTAGGGAGATATCATAATCCAGTTTGCCGCAGAGGTGAGTTTGGTCAACGAGCATCAATAATCGCTGAAGTTGCGCAGGTCTGGTGAGCGCCCTCTCACTGAGTGTTTGTCCCGATAGCAGGGCTGCTTCGCAACTGTCTATGGAGCCTTCAGTAACTCGTCTGCCTTGTACTCGAAGTCACCCAACTACGACTTCACACACACACACGTGCACACACGGCTCAGCCGACCAGAAGAAGACACGCGAGCCGCCAGCCGTCGCGGAGGAACAATGAAGCTGGCTTTCCGCTTTCCCGTCGTCGAGGGTCTGCCTCGCCGGACGACGCTCCTGGTAAGGCGCAGGCGGCAGGACGCGCCCGCCGGGTCCGACATCCTTCCCTCGCCCCCTTATCAAGATGTCCTCCGTGGCAAAGGATACGTGTCGACGGCCTCGAGGCGGCCAGGAAGTCACGTGCGCGTGCTCCAACCCCCGCAAGTCAACGGCGGCCTCATAA
>NQII01000404.1:376580-446954 GCA_002778355.1 Clitarchus hookeri | reverse complement strand
CGGCCTCATAATGCCTCGCCGGGTAAGGGAGGAGGATGTCGTGAAGGCGAAGAAGTCCGCGCGGCAACGTACTTCTCGCCTCATTACCTCGACCGCCATGACAGTGGCATGCTCGGTTCGCTGTAAGTACTGGAGGTTTCCTTGTACCGATATTTAGTGGGTCACGGCGACTCGAGTAGTGGTGGTCAATGAAATGCAGGCAGTAATCTAAAAATAATTATGAACCATCACCATATTACAGCATTTGGTTTTACTTCGCGAGGTTTTCCGGTAACCGTGATTGCTAAGGAGTCACAGCAACGTGATCGAAATGCCGAACGAAAATTTTTGTGAAATTTTCACGAGCTAATGTTGAAACCGCATTTTGCACTGACTCCTCGCGTTTGTGTATTCAACATAAGTAATCATATATCTGGAATAGACAGCCCAAAAATTGTGATTTGTACGTTTTGTGCATTTATTGTTCTACGGCGCAATTTTCATTTTAAGTGGTTCTTATTATATTTAGGTTCATGAAAATGTTCTACAAACTTCTTCCGGACCTACTATTAAAATATATATCATAACAATTCTGTGCTTAACATCGCATGTTTAATTCGTCANGAAACTTCTTCCGGACCTACTATTAAAATATATATCATAACAATTCTGTGCTTAACATCGCATGTTTAATTCGTCAGAATTTTTTTGAATTTCATATGAAGTAATTTTTATTGTGTGTTGTATCAAAACACTTTTTGTTCAGTAATTTCTCCGCCTGTCGCTCCATTCACGTTTGCATATCTTCTTCGAGCAAACTTGTATTCGACACATGGCGTAACGCTTTAGATCTTGGACCCCTTCTGGCCTAAGCCTTTCCTTATGTACGCCATTTTCATTGTACTTTTTCCTTCTTTTCTCATTCAGTCGAGGTAAAATACCATCCACATATCCAATGATATTCAACCTCTAATACGAGTCCAAGATGTGAGTATAACAGAGGCTGCGGACCGGCGGAGGTTTAGGAACATATTGCCCGACACTTACAAACTGACACATGAAAGAATTTCAGCAGCTGTCGGTCAGTCGCGACCCTCACTGATTACTTCCACTAGGGTCAATTAGTGCAACGCAAACAGCTTGGCTCCCGCCATT
The DNA here is from genome assembly GCA_002778355.1 of Clitarchus hookeri. NCBI lineage: Eukaryota > Metazoa > Arthropoda > Insecta > Phasmatodea > Phasmatidae > Clitarchus > Clitarchus hookeri. The sequence goes on along the minus strand of NQII01000404.1, from coordinate 445,820 downwards.
CTCACACCCACCAAATCCTTAGTATGTATAAATCTGTCTTTTACCCCGTCTTGTGGCTCTCACCATTGGTCTCTTGCAACGTCGACACGTTTCATCATTCTTCTAGTAGCACGCAGTGCCTCAGTAATAATCTGTTCTGTAATATATTCCAGTGAGAAAATTGAAGCTTTGGAGCTTTTTGTTATAATTACTTCTGTGGCTCCAAAGAACCAATTATAAGAATAATGAATCGGAGCTCGTAAATAAATGTCTTATAAAAACGAAAAACAATGATTTATACTACAAAAAAATAATTTATACAAAACCATTAAAAAATATTTTAATTTTGAACGTTTGCAACATATTATTGCTCCTACCTGCACACGGGCGTACTGACTGGCGCGCCCAGTAAATTTGGCACCGACGGAGAGAAAGTAGTTCCAGGTTTAAGCGCTGAATTAAAAGTATTCAATAAATATTTGTGAATAACATAATTATTTCTTTTGCTTCATTTTTTGTGCATATAAATGCAAGACATGGCAAATTTGTAAAACACATTTTCTAAACTTTTTTTAGTTTCACTTGACAGAAACATGGATAATGCAATCAAGTCCATGGTAATGTTAATTTTACGTGCGGTGGAAGAATGCACAATGTGCATACAAGTAAATCGTAAGCAGGGCTTTCAAAAGTGCTCAATTGACCGTGATTAGATTATAACTGAAATAATTTCTTTTGACAGGCGGTTNGAGCTCGTAAATAAATGTCTTATAAAAACGAAAAACAATGATTTATACTACAAAAAAATAATTTATACAAAACCATAAAAAAATATTTTAATTTTGAACGTTTGCAACATATTATTGCTCCTACCTGCACACGGGCGTACTGACTGGCGCGCNAAAAAAATATTTTAATTTTGAACGTTTGCAACATATTATTGCTCCTACCTGCACACGGGCGTACTGACTGGCGCGCACAGTAAATTTGGCACCGACGGAGAGAAAGTAGTTCCATGTTTAAGCGCTGAATTAAGTGTTCAATAAATATTTGTGAATAACACAATTATTTTTTTTGCTTCATTTTTTGTGCATATAAATGCAAGACATGGCAAATTTGTAAAACACATTTTCTAAACTTTTTTTAGTTTCACTTGACAGAAACATGGATAATGCAATCCAGTCCATGGCAATGTTAATTTTACGTGCGGTGGAAGAATGCACAATGTGCATACAAGTAAATCTTAAGCAGGGCTTTCAAAAGTGCTCAATTGACCGTGATTAGATTATAACTGAAATAATTTCTTTTGACAGGCGGTTNTTAAGCAGGGCTTTCAAAAGTGCTCAATTGACCGTGATTAGATTATAACTGAAATAATTTCTTTTGACAGGCGGTTACAACATTTTCGAAAATGAAGTGTTATTTACACAGTAGCGCAAGCATTAACAGTGCACATGAGACAACTTCAGCAGCAGTGACGAGGGCTCTTAAGTTTCGATGGCGCCAGAAGGTTTTGCCGACCACAAATGCCAGCTGGTACGATTCAGACGACTCGAGAACAGCGTCTCGTCCGTCACTATTCTCGTTGAGATATTTTACTGCTGAGATAACATGGGCCTTGTGCCCCGACGGCCTTAGGGATCAACAGTCCAACTCGCCAACCACAAGGCCGATCATTTTGCCTGTTATTTAAGCACAACCTAGGAGGCAGATAGCGCTTTCGGTAAACCAGGCATGGGGACCGCCTGGAAGTTTCGCTCTTTTGCACGATCGACCTCGGGATGACCTCGGTGCTGCCAATTGTGACGGCAGTGTGTTTCTTCTAAACAGGAGAGGCTATCTGAGATGCATCTGTAGCCTAATACTTTTCGTGACTATCTCGTATTCGCCGCAAAACCGAATAAATAATCTAGCTCGAAAGACTGAATCTATTCAAAATGCATACAGTGCCTTTGTACAAACAACTTAAATAAAAATTAACCATATTATTTCCATATTTTCATATTATAGCCTTAAATATTAGCCATATTATTTCCACAGTGATATAGTTGCTGTATTAGGCCTACTCGTATATTAAATACGTTGAATATTTGTATTGCCAATCTCCAGGGAGANAGTGATATAGTTGCTGTATTAGGCCTACTCGTATATTAAATACGTTGAATATTTGTATTGCCAATCTCCAGGGAGATCAAAAGCTATTAGTGGGAAAAAAAAGTATAATTCCTCCATTTTTCACCGTCATTTGAAACTTTAAAGGCAATCATTTTGCTAGTGTGGGAAAGNAGTGATATAGTTGCTGTATTAGGCCTACTCGTATATTAAATACGTTGAATATTTGTATTGCCAATCTCCAGGGAGACCAAAAGCTATTAGTGGGAAAAAAAGTATAATTCCTCCATTTTTCACCGTCATTTGAAACTTTAAAGGCAATCATTTTGCTAGTGTGGGAAAGATTCCTAGTTCACTGTAGAAGCGAATTAGTTATTTAACTGTTTTTAAACATGTCAGTTGGTTCTATTATTACCTAGGAAATGAAACATCATATTTGTAAATAAGACACGTTATAAGCAGATGGAGGTGTCGAATATAATAAGTTAGTTACAGTTAGTCACAGTAGGTTTGCGGTTAATTAAGCACTTCAGAAATAAAATTAAAAAAAATCCTTGTCTGTTACAGCATATATTTCAGGGTTATCATCGCCCAGCACAGCATCCGTCGTGTTGGTGACGAATTGGAAAAATGCAGTTACATATCTTAACCCCTTTCNGGTGTCGAATATAATAAGTTAGTTACAGTTAGTCACAGTAGGTTTGCGGTTAATTAAGCACTTCAGAAATAAAATTTTTAAAAATCCTTGTCTGTTACAGCATATGTATCATCGCCCAGCACAGCATCCGTCGTGTTGGTGACGAATTGGAAAAATGCAGTTACATATCTTAACCCCTTTCTAAAAGTGTAGCTAACTTTTAATTTGATAACCCCTCAAGTTGATAACGATTCGCGTAACAGAATTGCTCGTACGTTACTAATAATTTCGGAACTTCATTTGACAGCTGCATGTGCGCTAATTTCTAGGTCTATAGGAATGTTAATTTGTACGTTGTCAAAAAGTGAACTGCAGGCAGGAAAGAATAAACTAATTAGGATTTTCCAAGATGACTTTGTTAGCTGTGAATAATTTACATAGGTAAGAGAACTTCCATGCTAAATATTGGCAACTTGCCCAACAACTCTTTGTCAGCACTTGAAAAATGGTTTTGGGTTGCGCCTCCTCGACGTGTGAAACAGCAAGATAAACGGCACCCCACTTCACTCCGTGATTTTTTTTTCCTGAAGAGAATGACTATAGAAGACGCTGAATTGATTACGTAACTAATCCCCGTTGTGCTCGCTAATGTGCAGGTCATCACCGAGAAAAGTGTGGCAATCAGCGCGAGATTTCACACTCGAGGTTTCAACAACGGCTCTTCACAGNGACGACACTAGTTGCTGTTTGTTTGTTTTTTCTCGTGACCTGGCTTGTTTCACTTCACGGATGGAGGGTGCCGTGGCTTCGCAACTTAGTGGACTGCTTTCCCCTCGCGTTGACACGCATGCGGGGTGCTGGGATCTCCATGGTCTTCACTACCGGCAGCGCAGCCACGCATGCATATTGGCAATGACCCGGAAATTTCGCAAGTTCCATTTGACCGCTAGGTTAAACTAGAAAGTTCTGTGCGCCATAAAGGCACTGCCAGAATTTGTTAATTAGCTTTTAGAAGTTTATCCTAGAACCTCTTGCAACATTCCCGGGTGTCTACTTATTTGTTTTGGTCTTAATGTTACCCCTTGTCCTGAGTGAGATCATGGAGGCAACGACTACAAACGGGCATACAGTAATGCCCAGAGGTTGAAGACTACGGAATTGTGCGACCAAATTAACAAACGACCCCGGGAAGAGAAGGTGCAGCTCTTTCACTCCTCGCACGACGCGCGGCGGGGAAGACAGGTACACTCAGTAGAAACAACTACGGACCGTCTACGACGCATTCGGGAATGTCGAGAGTGGCAGTATGGTTTCCCTATCGTTTATCATATGACATACTACGAGGTTTCAGCGGTTTTAATGCTACCCGAGTATACAGATACATCACAGTGGCNATCGTTTATCATATGACATACTACGAGGTTTCAGCGGTTTTAATGCTACCCGAGTATACAGATACATCACAGTGGCAGTTGTTATAGTTATAATATGCGTTCGAGGCGAATAAGAATATTACATTAAAAGACCGGTTTAAGTTTTTAGTGCATAAATATAGATTTGTTGGAGTGACAGGAAAACATCTGCCTGGTGTTAAGCAATAAACACGAGAGAAGACAAGATACACATTTAAAGCATTATCAACAATATGCATAGTAAACATTCATTAGAATTCATTTGACGGACTTACAAGAATTATTCGCAGTAAAAGTAATCTTGCATTAACAATAAATTGCCTTCAAAGTGTACACAATCTGTATTTTTTAACCACTGTTATCATGTGTTATTATTTAATTATGTTATTTTAAAAAGTCATAAACTGCCATGCTTGCAAATATGATTTAAAATCTTTCCTGAAAATGGTACAACAATTTTAGTAGGGCTAAAATAATCGATAGGAGCAAATCTTCTACCACAGAAACATTTCCAGTATTTTTCTGAAATACTGTTTATATCCTCGCCTGTCAGCGCTCTTTATCTGGCCGTGTCTGTGCGATACATGTTTACCAGCTATATGAGACTTGACAGTGTTCAGATATATTCGATTGCATTCAAATTACGGTGATATTGTGTGATACTGTGTTCGATTCCCAGCGTGTCGTATATGTTTTTCGTATGTGAAAAACATGTTGGATGTCATCAATGGTCAGCGAGTTTTATCGGGTTCAAGCTGGCTGCGCCACCAGTCACCACAAATAAGGGTGCATATCACACCAGGTACGAAAGAAGTCCCTAGAGCGACCTCCCTCAACCCGGTAGATGATATAGTCTGTTCGCGGTATCTTCACACTTTTTGAATGAAACCTTTGAGAAACCAAGCAAAGTAAAACGCGTTTTGGGTGTTGCCTAAATAAATCATCACAAGTGTCTTATACTTTCGTTAACATAAAAGTATCTTAGCTTCGGTTAACTTGAACTTTTACTTATATTTTATATAAAATTTATAATACCTCACTTATAATTAATATGAATAAAACAGATAGAAAATATGTGTGTTGGAAATGCTTAGTATATAAGGAACAGTTCTTATGCAAAATATCATAGAACTGAGTGCGTATTTATGCGTTGTCCCCTTGGTGTAATTTTCTAGACTGGGTTAAGCTTTATTTACTTGCATGAAGCGGAGAAATAGGCTGAAAGTAGAACTTTAGCGGGACTTCAGAAAATTTGGAAGTAAACGTGAATAAACTTAAGCATGTGGAACGAGAGCTGCAACAGGCGCGCCAAGATTGAGGTTAAACGAGGAAGCAAGACAGTTTTCTAACATCCTTGTTCATTTGCTTTAAGTCAGAAATTTTTTGTAGCCGTAAGCAACGTCAGGTGAATAAATTTAGGAACTGTGGATAACAAGGAAATAACTTAAATTTAGAGTGANTTGTAGCCGTAAGCAACGTCAGGTGAATAAATTTAGGAACTGTGGATAACAAGGAAATAACTTAAATTTAGAGTGAGGAAACACATTATTTACCTCAAATAACACAACTTAATCACAAGAAACTAACGAAATTTGAAAGGGAAAAAAAGAAAAAAAGAGAGTAACAATATGGAATATTTTAACAAGTAACTATCGATGTTTGTTTTTCATTTGCAATAAATGCAGGATAACATTAAATGTTTAAATGTAAACTTGTCCAAATAGTTGAAGATGGGAATCCTCTAACACCAAGACAAAAAAGTAACCTTAAACATACTGAGACTNCTAACACCAAGACAAAAAAGTAACCTTAAACATACTGAGACTATAGATTATGCTTTCTTGTGAAAACAATTATATTGGATATTCGTGGACACATGCATTTGGCACGAACAAGTGGCACAGCCAAAAATAAATTAAAAGGACTGATCTGTTTGACGGTTGACGATTCGACAAAGATTATATTGTGCCATGGTCACATTGCGTTGCTCGACGTTCGGTATAGATATATCGCCTGGCAGCAAACAAAACACCCATTTGCACAAGTGTACTGGATTATTCCAACTAACTAATAGGCCAAGTATTCAAACCACATCAAATATAGAGAGTTTTCGTATGTNTTGTAGCCGTAAGCAACGTCAGGTGAATAAATTTAGGAACTGTGGATAACAAGGAAATAACTTAAATTTAGAGTGAATAAACGCATTATTTACCTCAAATAACACAACTTAATCACAAGAAACTAACGAAATTTGAAGGGGAAAAAAGAAAAAAAGAGAGTAACAATATGGAATATTTTAACAAGTAACTATCGATGTTTGTTTTTCCTTTGCAATAAATGCAGGATAACATTAAATGTTTTAATGTAAACTTGTCCAAATAGTTGAAGATGGGAATCCTCTAACACCAAGACAATAAAAGTAACCTTAAACATACTGAGACAATAGATTATGCTTTCTTGTGAAAACAATTATATTGGATATTCGTGGACACATGCATTTGGCACGAACAAGTGGCACAGCCAAAAATAAATTAAAAGGACTGATCTGTTTGACGGTTGACGATTCGACAAAGATTATATTGTGCCATGGTCACATTGCGTTGCTCGACGTTCCGTATAGATATATCGCCTGGCAGCAAACAAAACACCCATCTGCACTAGTGTACTGGATTATTCCAACTAACTAATAGGCCAAGTATTCAAACCACATCAAATATAGAGAGTTTTCGTATGTNAAGTGTACTGGATTATTCCAACTAACTAATAGGCCAAGTATTCAAACCACATCAAATATAGAGAGTTTTCGTATGTTTCATCTTTATAAATTCCTGAACATGATTATCATTATTTTAACTGCACTTTTGCACTCATAAAACTACGGAAGTGTGCCAGCAAATGTGTCAACACACTACAACTCCAGCTAGAAATAACGTAATACTGATAATGGTAATTTTTAGAATTACTAACAGAATGTTTTATTGGCCCATAATTAAAGGCTGTTTACCAAAATCATGTGCTTTTCTTCTTCTTTCGTTAACACGTTTCTTTTCGTTGGATTTTGCTAGGTGACATGCAGAGAGTAGAAATAAATACATCTTTGCATTTCAGTAAATGATAGCAGATATAACGTTGGAAGCTAGGACATGTTAGAGTAACCTATATATTATACTAGCGAACCGGCCCGGCTTCGCCCGGTAACAATTTACTTTGTACAGCGATATTTTGAAAGACAAAAATTGTTACTGTGGGTCATCCTCAAAATATAAACATATACTATCGCAGACTTTTCTGTAGACCTTTTTAAGAGCTACAATTCTGTAGTACATTAGTATTATACGCCAAAACCTTCCTCAAAAAATTCTCTAAATGATGTTGAAAACTGCATCAAAATCCATTAAGTAGTTTAGAAGAACTAAGCGAATACTCAGACAGACGCGGATAAGCTACTTGTTTGATACTATTAAGATATGTATATATGGATAGGTATAGTATGTNGAATACTCAGACAGACGCGGATAAGCTACTTGTTTGATACTATTAAGATATGTATATATGGATAGGTATAGTATGTTTATATAGGTTACTTTAGGACAGGCAGGTACTACCAAAAAATAAAAAATAAAAACTTTACCCAGAAATGTAAAGAAAGTATCGCAATAAAAATGTGACTGAAACAAAATGGCGCACGGAGGGCACTCGGGTAGCCACCTAGGCCCACAAGTAAATAAACTTAATGGCAGGAAATATAACCACAACACNGAATACTCAGACAGACGCGGATAAGCTACTTGTTTGATACTATTAAGATATGTATATATGGATAGGTATAGTATGTGTATATAGGTTACTTTAGGACAGGCAGGCACTACCAAAAAATAAAAAATAAAAACTTTACCCAGAAATATAAAGAAAGTATCGCAATAAAAATGTGACTGAAACAAAATGGTGCACGGAGGGCACTCGGGTAGCCACCTAGGCCCACAAGTAAATAAACTTAATGGCATAAAATATAACCACAACACNTGCACGGAGGGCACTCGGGTAGCCACCTAGGCCCACAAGTAAATAAACTTAATGGCATAAAATATAACCACAACACGTAATTTGTGTGAATTGGAAAATTCGTGACGCTGTGGCAATGTAGGTTTTGATTTTCTTCTTCTCCACGACTTTTCAGTGGGTTTGTTACCTCAGCGTGTTTGCGCTGTCTGCAAGATAGTGTATTATGTTTTGCAGTTCCATATCTCATATTTTGGTAATAACTTTAAAATTATTTCCTACGAATTATTGGGCCTACTGACTTACGCAACTTCTGGCAAAATTATTGATTTATTGAACACTTTATCTCAGTGCAGTAAAAGTTTATACACTGGAATGACTACTCCACTGGTTTTTGTATTTTTTTATAGCAACATTGGTTTTTAAATTATTCAGAAGGCAGAAAAGGGAAATCATTTTATCAAACTCATAAAAGCCTTGCTAGCAATCTATTTTGAATTTTGAATTTCGCTTGTGGCTTTTGGACATTTTATTTATAGATACTTGCTGTATGATAATTTAAAGTTGGAATTTAATGTTTACATCCCCCCTGTGACGTACTTGCGTCCAACTATAAAAATAAGCGCCTTATTTATTGATACAGAACTTTCAAACTTAATCTGCAATACCTACTACGACAAGATTTGTGGAAATCGTACATATAATTGCTTGAGCGTGATTTAGAAACAGAATCTAATTTCTTCATGCTTTCAAAAAAGAAGCTCCTACTGGCTACACGATTCGTGCGAGCAACCGTGAAAGGTTAGATCGCACACGCACAAAATACAAGAATATGTGAAACTTTTCAATTTTGAAAGATGAACGGGCATGGTTTCCGCGTGTCTTCAGCTTTTTTTCTAGCTAGTAATTACACAGGTACTTTAGCAATAGTGGGGTGGAGGAGAAGATTTCGCGCTTTGTATTATCCCATTACATATCAATAGAGTGGTAAACTACGAAATCCACACTTACGAAGTAATAAAACACTGTATAGAACGACCCTTATGTAATTACGATATAATATGAGACCCACAATTCTCTTGCCGAACAAATGCATATTGTTGAACGATAAGTGATCAAGTTATACCATATTCCATGCTTTATACAATAGATAAGCTGCTTAGATGGGTTANTATTGTTGAACGATAAGTGATCAAGTTATACCATATTCCATGCTTTATACAATAGATAAGCTGCTTAGATGGGTTACAAAAAACTTAAATTAAACTTGCACGGAATATTCTAAAAGAGCACTTTTTTTTTTTGGAAAATTTATGACATTTATTTTTACTGCATAAATATGTATTTTCTACTAACATTTATATGTGGCATAAGAAAGTGATAAACATGCATTCTAATAGTTCTGTCTACTGGAATCTGGTTCTGTATATAATCTTATGTCATGTATAACCATCCAGTAAACAAGCCTGAACGNTAGTTCTGTCTACTGGAATCTGGTTCTGTATATAATCTTATGTCATGTATAACCATCCAGTAAACAAGCCTGAACGGAGGCAGCTGCTCTTAGTACGGTACTGCTGGACGTTCTTCGAACGGACCATTGAACTCTCGGAGCCATCAACATAGCTCGTGTTAGTAATGCCGGCTGTTCTGAAGCGGCTAGCGTGAATTTACGTGCAGTAAAACGAGGTTGCGTCATACAGCAGAGAACTTTCTCGTGTCCAGTGTATAGTCCACATACAGTAAAAACAAAATTGAACATTTGTATTAACATTGACACATTCACGAATATGTTGTCTTGTAAACCTTGCGTACGTTCAAAAAGTAGCACTTATATTGGAGAACAATATTACAATAAATTTTGGATTTCGTAAAATTGTTATCAGTATCAGATTTTTAATGATTGTAGGTAGACACTCTCGCCATTGAAAATCCCAGTTTTCTCCATGGTCACGTGTGGCATGCGACAATAGACAAAGTCCACATTGATGTGATTTGTGTCGCCTGAGTGGCAAATCAATAATGCTATTTATTTTTATGACTACAGCTCATTTGTGCATATTTTAGATAATACCACTGCTATATAACAAAGTGCACGTTTATAAGAAATTACACAGAAATGTAATGCCCTGTTGGAAAAATTACGTACTGTTACTTTAAACATGTTTAGCAACTAGTTAGCGATTTTTTTTTAAGTACGCTATTTTTTCTGCGCGTAAATTCGCATTTTTGTTGCTCGGAAATAATTTTAAATACCTTAACAAAGCAGTAGCAAGAACATAAAATATTTCTACAGCTTCACTGGAATATATCTTCTGTAGCTGTACATGCATTTTTTTCTCTTGAAAAACCTTTAAAAGCACAAAATACTTTTAGAATTTTTGTTCGCCTCCAGAAATATTTTTTTTAAGTATACCTGAAAATAGAATTAATTTTGCAGTGTACTTATGTATTCGTGTGTTATTATTTTAAGTTAAGACATTCAATATTTAAAACATTTCTTCAAGAAACTTATAAGTCTTATCTATGAATCAAAAATGCATCTCATATAAAAAAAACTATGCTAATACAGTGTGAAGGAATATGGGGTTGGGAGAGAAAAGAAATCTGGAGTGACAGTTGAAAAAAACTTTTTATTCTTAGAAGGGCACTGCTTTGATCGACTAAAATTTTTAACAGGTTAATACTTTCATCGTTGCTCTCAAGAAGATAATATCTAGAATACTTGACATGAAAGAAAAGCAATTATGATGTAGACAGTTGTTAGACTCAACAGTAAAAAGTAACTCCAAGGTGGATGTTATCAAAAATCATCTTAGTTTTCTTTTAAACTCCAAGCTCAGAGTCACTCAGAAAAGTGAAAGCGGTACTAGAAAGAATACAGACGGAAGAATATAATGTCAGCAAAGAAATATAAGCGGTGAGAAGTTTAATTATAACTTCATACACGTGTAATGGTTTATATTATTTATTCTGCTGCTTATGAAGGCAATTTATTGTAGTAGGGAAAATCCATTCTTATCCTGCTGAAAGGTTATTTGATGAAGAGGATGGGAAAGGTTACACACTAAGCATAACTTTCACTTTAAGAAAACAACAAATGTATATATATATATGCCATACCCGATCTTCAAATCAAGAACCCCTTGTATGGGACATTGACTATACATGACCCGTAGCCCAATGCACACTGGTCGTCTTCATAAATGAATTTTAAAAATTATTCTAAAATCACAAGTACATTAATTAAACCTGCTTAATACCTATCTTTCCAAGGTACATAAAAACATGGGTTGTCCGCNCTAAAATCACAAGTACATTAATTAAACCTGCTTAATACCTATCTTTCCAAGGTACATAAAAACATGGGTTGTCCGCAGTTAACTGAACACTTCTGAAAGCTCTGATTAAGATCTACTTTTCTCCTCATTTTGTATCCTTCCCCAAATGTAGTANGTTAACTGAACACTTCTGAAAGCTCTGATTAAGATCTACTTTTCTCCTCATTTTGTATCCTTCCCCAAATGTAGTATTTACATCGCTGTGGGTCAAATTACTTTATCATTCGCCAGTCAAGTAAAAATGTGAAATTGTTAGGAATCTAAAATGTGGTACTAATATGCCAGTTCGTACTCTAACGTGTAAAAAGCAAATAGAAAACACCAACTTTATTTGTAATAAATTTAAATAGTACGCTTGTAACATAACGCCAAGGCTCACAACAAGTTCACTTAATGCGCTGAAAATTAACAGGGAGCCTGTGTGCGGTTAACGGACAACGATTATTTTCGAAGACTGTTTTCGAAAAATGTTAATAATCGTTATATCGACAAAAATCTTGATATTTAAATGTCGTGGGATGGTAGAAAATGTACGGAGAACAGACTAAGCAAAGTTTTCAAAAGTATTTGCTCTACCGTGAACCAACTATAGCAAATTCTGCACATTTAATCTATGTTGGGTAACACCACGGCAGTTCAACTTCGACCTCGGCTACTACCTGACGCATGTGTTGCTCCCTATGCAAATATAACTCATCTCATGTTCGAGATGTGTGTGTATATATATATATATATACACACACACACACACTTCATTACTTATGATACTGGAAACATCTATATTACCGCGCACGCATATTTACAAATAGGGCCCGTTTATGGAGATGTTGCAAGCATTTCATCTCAGTGGGTTTGACCGTGTCAGAACCCAGCTGAAGACAACACTTCATTTTAAATAATCGTTACAGTATCCGTAATTACCGCCCTAGATCCATACAAGGTTAAGTATCGTGGCTACAACTGACATAATAAATCCATCTAAGAGTCTTTCCTTGACTATCAACAAATTATTTTCAAACTAAGCATTTTTATGAAAAATGCTTTTTTAGNTCCATCTAAGAGTCTTTCCTTGACTATCAACAAATTATTTTCAAACTAAGCATTTTTATGAAAAATGCTTTTTTAGTAGGTTACTATGTCTCACAGCTTATTTTACTAATATTTCGGTGGCTGTAACCTTTTATGACCGAGTCGATATCTTCGTCGTAGCTCAATATACCTGTTATTTATATAAAACAAAGACACGGGCTAAAGCGTAAAATGGATGTCTATTTTCCTGAACAGAAAAATACGTTTAGGAAAGTGAATTAATTTTTTTGCAGCCATGGGGGTTGAATGTGGCCTGTATACGCGTAGATTCTCACACATTAAATACAAAGGTTTTATACGCAACTAAGAGATAATTATTACGGCTATCTCATGTATGATTGTAGGTAAAAACCGCTATACAAAATGCAGTATTGTTTCATTGGTACTGATACGGTTGTTTCTACGGTTGTTTTAATTGTGGCACAGCCTTAATGCCGTAGAAGACAAATGGGGTAGCACTGCGCAGAAGTCACTCTCCATGTTCCAACATTGGACTGTTTTTCTGCTTATAGCACTATCGAAAACGACGTGAATTGGATTGAGATTATAACTGTTTATGCACGTAAATGTTTTAAAATGGTTTTACGCTTCCCCTAACCTTGTTTTAATGTCACTAGATTATATTCAAGGTGATCAAAACATTTAGTTATGTAAAAGGGCAGGTATGTTGAAAATCCTTAAGTAAACAAACACGTTAATGACACACTTCAGGTTTAGTCTATGATTAATACGAACTTGGCCCTCGAGAGACCTCTAGAGTGACGCCAACTGTCCAGTTCTGTCGATGAGATAGTCGCTGGTTGGTCGACGTCATTCGAAGGGTCAGCATGTCTCCGCCCTCATACCCCCTCCCACTTCTCGCAACTGTGTAATAACTTTTCCTTCCGCGTGGCGGGTGCGGCGCGAGAGGCGGAAATAAAGCCGGTCGCTGGTCACTTTCGCCACACCGCGTGACTTATTAGAGCAGAATGTTTCCCACGGGGCACAGACACTCACGATCACCGACTCGTGACACTGCCCGACTCTCGCTGCGTCCGGCGTCTCNATGTTTCCCACGGGGCACAGACACTCACGATCACCGACTCGTGACACTGCCCGACTCTCGCTGCGTCCGGCGTCTCCCGAAACCCTGCCACCCTCCTCACCCCGCCCCTTTCCAACTCAGACCTGACATTGGAAGGTGCGATCCATAGACTAGAGGTGAAGTGAGCGTGTACCCAACATTGACTCGTTCATCGTCAGTACTACTGTCGAAATCACATGGTCAACCATGATGNTCCATCTAAGAGTCTTTCCTTGACTATCAACAAATTATTTTCAAACTAAGCATTTTTATGAAAAATGCTTTTTTAGGAGGTTACTATGTCTCACAGCTTATTTTACTAATATTTCGGTGGCTGTAACCTTTTATGACCGAGTCGATATCTTCGTCGTAGCTCATTATACCTGTTAGTTATATAAAACAAAGACACGGGCTAAAGCGTAAAATGGATGTCTATTTTCCTGAACAGAAAAATACGTTTAGGAAAGTGAATTAATTTTTTTGCAGCCTGTATACGCGTAGATTCTCACACATTAAATACAAAGGTTTTATACGCAACTAAGAGATAATTATTACGGCTATCTCATGTATGATTGTAGGTAAAAACCGCTATACAAAATGCAGTATTGTTTCATTGGTACTGATACGGTTGTTTCTACGGTTGTTTTAATTGTGGCACAGCCTTAATGCCGTAGAAGACAAATGGGGTAGCACTGCGCAGAAGTCACTCTCCATGTTCCAACATTGGACTGTTTTTCTGCTTATAGCACTATCGAAAACGACGTGAATTGGATTGAGATTATAACTGTTTATGCACGTAAATGTTTTAAAATGGTTTTACGCTTCCCCTAACCTTGTTTTAATGTCACTAGATTATATTCAAGGTGATCAAAACATTTAGTTATGTAAAAGGGCAGGTATGTTGAAAATCCTTAAGTAAACAAACACGTTCATGACGCTAGACCATGTCGGGAACGTGTGCAGAAGAGGAAAATCGGTATACTTCAGGTTTAGTCTATGATTAATACGAACTTGGCCCTCGAGAGACCTCTAGAGTCACGCCAACTGTCCAGTTCTGTCGATGAGATAGTCGCTGGTTGATCGACGTCATTCGAAGGGTCAGCATGTCTCCGCCCTCATACCCCCTCCCACTTCCCGCAACTGTGTAATAACTTTTCCTTCCGCGTGGCGGGTGCGGCGCGAGAGGCGGAAATAAAGCCGGTCGCTGGTCACTTTCGCCACACCGCATGACTTATTAGAGCAGGATGTTTCCCACGGGGCACAGACACTCACGATCACCGACTCGTGACACTGCCCGACTCTCGCTGCGTCCGGCGTCTCCCGAAACCCTGCCACCCTCCTCACCCCGCCCCTTTCCAACTCAGACCTGACATTGGAAGGTGCGATCCATAGACTAGAGGTGAAGTGAGCGTGTACCCAACATTGACTCGTTCATCGTCAGTACTACTGTCGAAATCACATGGTCAACCATGATGCATGTGTTTGTTTACTTAAGGATTTTCAACAGGCCCTCCCTTTTTTATGAATAAAATACTTCGAACAACTTATATTGAAACAAAATTACAAAAAGAGTACAAACATCTCAAGACACATGCATAAACAGTGTTCCAACTTCAAATCTTATCCACGTTGGTTTCGATAATGTTGTTGGCAGAAGAGAAGTCGAATGCTGGGAAGCTACTTCGCACCTCTCTTGAGCACTCTACCCTGTTTCCCTTCTACGGTGTGATCCCTCGAATCGGGATTGGCGCTCGTCACAGGAGAAGAAGGACGTCTGACAAGGTACTAAACCTAGTTTCACTGNGAATGTGTTTGTTTACTTAAGGATTTTCAACAGGCCCTCCCTTTTTTATGAATAAAATACTTCGAACAACTTGTATTGAAACAAAATTACAAAAAGAGTACAAACATCTCAAGACACATGCATAAACAGTGTTCCAACTTCAAATCTTNGTATTGAAACAAAATTACAAAAAGAGTACAAACATCTCAAGACACATGCATAAACAGTGTTCCAACTTCAAATCTTATCCACGTTGGTTTCGATAATGTTGTTGGCAGAAGAGAAGTCGAATGCTGGGAAGCTACTTCGCACCTCTCTTGAGCACTCTACCCTGTTTCCCTTCTACGGTGTGATCCCTCGAATCGGGATTGGCGCTCGTCACAGGAGAAGAAGGACGTCTGACAAGGTACTAAACCTAGTTTCACTGCACAAGCCAGTTCGAAAGTACCTGTTTTTTTTTAGGGCGTCTTCGCTAGAAACGGCTGGGACTAGCAGAGACACGTGAAAACATCACGTTTCCACGCGGACCTTAAACCACTTTGCTCTCGAAGAATTTCGTGGATGTGAGGATCAAATTACACATTTTCTAGCATTTGTTTCTTCCCTCAGTAAAAGGATTTTAAAGTTCAAATGTGGGATAAATTAGTCCTAGATTGGTAACTATCAAAATTCGATATGACGCTGGTGCTCTCGAAAAGTTTATCACACATGATATTTCCGTTTAATACAAGTGTTGATATTTAGATGAAAAAATATATAGCAAACAAAGCCCTAGATAAGCAATAAGTGATATGCACTTTAAACAATCGTTTCGCATCCTAGTGGTTCTTGACACTGACGTCAGTATCGATACTTTTGTAAATATCGAGAAACCTCCGTGGGTTCCTTAGATTGCTAGGTTCTGTGACCGAAANGACAAGTCACAAAGGGGTTCCTTAGATTGCTAGGTTCTGTGACCGAAATTTTTAGCTGTAGCTTTAGATTTAGTTACAAATATACATAATTCGCCACCTGCCAGTTTAAAGGCATTAAAACAGGGATGGTAATAAGCAACGATTACAAAGAGAATCTATAATATGGATATTGATGATATCGTCAATATCGATGATATGCACTGAAAATAACAACAGAAAAATGATGACAGCAGCTGTTCGAAAATAAGTACATCTGCCTGTCTTACTGGGTCATCGATCTGATGGAAAAACTTAGTTATTTGATTTTATGCTTTATTTGTCGATATNTCGATTTTATGCTTTTTTTGTCGATATTATTTGTTAATATAGAAATTTCATAATACATACAATAAATAATGAAGTAAGATATGTTCGATGCTACCAAACTGTGAAGTGTTACAAATTTATCTTCAGAAATACTGGTTTACTAAAAACAATTATGTTTCGTATCTTTACATTTCTTAACCAAATGTAGCTGCTGGGGAAGGAGAGGGGATGGATGAATAGCGTTAGCAGTACATTTACCAGTTCGTTGACTAACAGCCTTGCATATGTCAGTCATCTTGCAAAACTACTTAAGGCACGAACCCCAAATGACTTTCGTTTGTCCGCATATGTACGATTATTTCAATGAACCGTTCTTATGGATCAAATCAGCAGAACATGGAACCGCGGAACAGAATATGCGACTTTCGAGGTGTGACATTCATTAAGCGTAATTTATGGCAGTAAACCATTATTAAAATAACTGGTTGTTCAATGTTGTCAGCGGATACTCAATCAAAGTTTGTGTTGGTACATAAACCTGTTGAGCCGATAGTTGTTGTTTAATTAGTTTGGCTATTATCTCCCCACCTCCGCGTTTTTTTAAAAAGGAGCATCAAGGACAGAAGCAGAGCGAGGGTGAAGAAAAGGCCGTTTTATTTACGACCTTGGCGAAATAAAAACTGTAAGTGGTAATCTATCTGAAAGTTCAAAATATCTTAACACTTTCAACAGCTTATACTGCATACTACAGCGAGCCACTGACACTACTACTAATGTATTTCGTTGGCAATTAGTTGCAAAACGAGCAAAGCTATCATTTGCGTAGTGAACTGCGAAAAACTCATTACACATTCATCATTAAGGTGTAAGGTGTGTAGCGAGATCTGCATGCCTACGAGCAGATGATGGTGTTTACTGAATACTGACGGCCAGTGTGGTACATCACAAGTCGTGGTTACGGAACCTAGTAGCAGGATTCAGAGCCTACCGCATGGTCTATCTTCCTCAAATACAAACTGATTTTATCTTGTACCGGAAACGTAACAAATGTGAGTTTTATTCTGGGCTCTCCGTATTTCCCCGTCGCCGCACCATACGTTCTACATTCTGGGGCCATTCCATCCCATTGGAAGATTGTTACCAGTGGCCCTGTTCTACAGGACGAATTGCTGTTACGGTTTATTTTGCTTTCACGTCATTGACAGATACAGCAGTCCCTCAGAATATTTTTTTTAATTAACCACAACGTTTTAAATGTTCAGAAATATTTAGAGTAACTTTTACGACTCTGAAATAGTGTGATTAATGTGGTGTATTTCTTTCCGCGATGTTAATACCTAGAACTTTTACATCTATCTTCATTTTTCATTTAAACAATTTTAAAAAGCGTGTGTGAATGTGTGGCTTCGTTATTTGCCATGTTTGAAGTTGTCTGAATACTACTGACTCAATAAACCTAATTTAATTAATAACGCCCGTGGTCTTGTGTGTATAAAGCTCCCACTGTTGAGCTGTATATTTTCGTTTCATAAATAGGGGTTTAATTCAACTACAGATATTATAGGGCCTACTTGCAGTTGAAATTTTTCTCTGCAATTTAGCGTATTATGCATGACATAAGAAAGCGGTTATGAACTTCAGTTGGTATCAGTTTTTATTTCTGAATATCTTTTATTCTGAAGTTACCTAAAGCAATACATTATACAATAATTTAGATTGCGCTGTAAAAACCCCACTGTCGATGTAAAATAATTTGAGACAACTGAAACTTGCCGTAAGTTTCGTTATAACTACGGTGAAAAATTAGTCTATGGGTAGTTTGGTGAAATTAAAAACTAATTTTTATCGATCAAAGGTGGCAGGCGGATTGTTTTAAGTTAAAAGAGGACCGGATGTCAGTATTCAATTACCAGGCTACTCATACATTATTAAAACCATTTTATTACCGAGATTTGCCTCGAAATACGCCAAGTAGGTAGTTTCCTTCCCTACGAGTGGAGTCAAATTACTTTTAATTTAATGTTAAAATTGCAAACAAGTATTCAGTACTAATGAGTGGGCCAGTAAAATTTACACAATTTTAATTTTGGTACACATTACTGACAGTAAACACAAAGACTATTTGTGATTTTCTGAAGGCGTTCTAGCCCCAGGACTACTGAAAACGCTCCGAAGGTGTAACAGAATTAATAGCTTCTAAATCCATCTTCCGCATTTTAGCAAGCTCTTGCTACTTCGCAATCCCTTCACTCTCCCCACTTGCATTACATAACATCACTGCCAATTTCGTTGGTGTACAGCAGAGTTCCCGTTTCACCCACGCAACGTCCGCCTGGCANGTTACCTAAAGCAATACATTATACAATAATTTAGATTGCGCTGTAAAAACCCCACTGTCGATGTAAAATAATTTGAAACAATTGAAACTTGCCGTAAGTTTCGTTATAACTACGGTGAAAAATTAGTCAATGGGTAGTTTGGTGAAATTAAAAACTAATTTTTATCGATCAAAGGTGGCAGGCGGATTGGTTTAAGTTAAAAGAGGACCGGATGTCAGTATTCAATTACCAGGCTACTCATAAATTATTAAAACCATTTTATTACCGAGATTTGCCTCGAAATACGCCAAGTAGGTAGTTTCCTTCCCTACGAGTGGAGTCAAATTACTTTTAATTTAATGTTAAAATTGCAAACGAGTATTCAGTAATAATGAGTGGGCCAGTAAAATTTACACAATTTTAATTTTGGTACACATCACTGACAGTAAACACAAAGACTATTTGTGATTTTCTGAAGGCGTTCTAGCCCCAGGACTACTGAAAACGCTCCGAAGGTGTAACAGAACTAATAGCTTCTAAATCCATCTTCCGCATTTTAGCAAGCTCTTGCTACTTCGCAATCCCTTCACTCTCCCCACTTGGATTACATAACATCACTGCCAATTTCGTTGGTGTACAGCAGAGTTCCCGTTTCACCCACGCAACGTCCGCCTGGCANGATTACATAACATCACTGCCAATTTCGTTGGTGTACAGCAGAGTTCCCGTTTCACCCACGCAACGTCCGCCTGGCATGTGCTTCCTTGCACAGTCTGCTGCCGTCACTGTTGGTTCGCCGCATTTCTATTACATCTGGAATGGCAACTCTTGACAAACGGGGGCCAGGTTGTCATAAAACCAGGGGAAAAGAAAACCACTGGAGAACCGCTGAGCATCCACAGACGCACTTTCACGCTAAGGCGCGCCCAACACACCACAAGTTCCGTAACTCCAGGCAGAAAGATTTCGCTCGGTGAGGCATTCTCCTTCTGGAATAATTCGTTAGCGCCGCGTCGCTGGACAGGGATAATGGACGGGGAAGCGAAGTGCCTGCGAAAACAAAGGTATTACAGTTTCACTCCCCCCGGGTGTCTGAGCGAACACTGTTTATTTTGTAGCGAAACCTCTTGCGCTCACGGGGCCAGCCACTCACTTTCTTCGCGAACCACTGGAGAGCGACCCCCTCCCCCCTTACTATCCCAGGACTCGGCAAAGTCGTGAGCCGTCATCTATAACCAATTAATTCGACGAGCTTTGACAAATTTCTTCTGCTCTTGCGATCGTGGTGAGGCGCTGCGTCTCGGCGATAAACCAAGAAGTACCAAGACTTGAGTTACGGTGCTTACCCACCTGAAAAACTACAACCGTAAGAAGCACCTTCTAGAATTATCGAGCAGTCAGTAACCTCTGCGCACAAAGTGAAGCTCGCAGCTATGTTAAGATACTAGAGGTGTATAACTATCTCGGCAAAGAAAACATATTAGCTCCAAAAAATGTTCTGAGAAATCATATTCTCAGCGTGGAAATTCCTCGACCATCTGTTTTCATATGAATTTAATTTTTTTACCAACTAAAAACGTAGCCTTATCAAACCACGATAAAGAAAAAAAATTACCTTCTTGCGTTATTAGACGCATGTGGTTCTCTGCGACTGACTGAAACTGCAGTTTAAAACATACAAATGTTCTTCTGACAAACACAATCACCCATCACAAGAATGTTTACTTATTGTCTACGTAAATACATTTAGAATAAGATGGTGGGAATATTTTCAAATCGTTCTGCTATTAATCTTGAAATTCATAAGGCTGTATTTTTTCATTGTGTAATCTGTATCATGTTGTGCCGCAGCACAAAGAATGAACAATTCAACAAGTTTTAATTATGTATATTTTGATCAAGGTTTACAAGAATATGCAGCACCATTTAATTCATGAATGAATTGATCGTTACCAAAAGTTTTAAAGATCCACAAAGTATAAAATACGTTAAAATTCGTAACACCAAAAAGTCACAAATAATAAAGTATTAAGTGAATTTCTCTAACAAAGTTAATGTTACTCAAAATGTTCAATCAAATTTATTACAATAACAAGAAATATTTTAAAACATTAAAAATACAAATTATTGATTATAATGATAAGTGATTTTAAAATGAGCCGTTACACTAAAGCAGGGCAGCCTTAGAAGCCCAGTAATTCCTCCTTTACGTAAAACACAATGTAAAAGCTGGACTAAAAAATTTACATTAAAAGGTTACATCGGTGAAGGCAGTCAGTGGACCCAACCAAAGCTCCTATGAATGTTTAGTCTAAATCTATATTAGTTAAGTTTGTAATCCACCCCATATAAGCCATCTGGAATAAAAGCGGGCTGTTCGTTATAACTATTAAATAAAAGTAGGAAAGAAGGGAACACGAGGCTCGACTTACCTCACATTAAATCTGCGTTAAGTCAATTGGTAAAATAAAACACTATGCATGTTTCATAAGAAAACTGCGCAGGAGGAGTAGTAAAGAATTTTCTTAAGTCAAAAATGGCATAAGGGTAAACAGTTTGAGATATACATAACTACGTAATGAACTCTGTTTTCCGATTGTCTTTGGACATAAATACAGTCCACGGTGCAATGTCGAGCCCGTTCCCATTAACCTGGTAACTGAGGATTCTAGCACCAGTTTCTAATTTTCGTAGGAAAGAGTTGGTAGTAAAGCCATACCCGAGTTAGACTCTTACATTAGGGTGGCCGCTTGCTCTTGTGCCGCCATACAGTTCGCATGTTCTTAAATTCAACACTTACCATACGGTGATGACATGATACAGATTACAAGATGAGAAGATACAGCCTTATGAATTGAAATATCAATAGAAGAACGATTTGAAGATATTCCCANATACAGATTACAAGATGAGAAGATACAGCCTTATGAATTGAAATATCAATAGAAGAACGATTTGAAGATATTCCCATCGTCTTATTCTAAATTTATTCACGTAGACAATAAATAAACATTCTTCTGCTGCTGGGTAATTGTGTTTCTCAGAATATATATATTTAAAAAAAAATATATATATATATATACATATATATACACACACATATAAACACCCACACCCCTGCTTGATGACTGCTTAAGAATAGCATGTAAGAAGCCTGTCGTATTTGTATACTAGATTTGTTCTCACGTTTGTATATAACGTTTAATTTTTAGAGAGTGAAAATGGTTGGAACTTTTTTTACCACAGAATTTTNATACAGATTACAAGATGAGAAGATACAGCCTTATGAATTGAAATATCAATAGAAGAACGATTTGAAGATATTCCCACCGTCTTATTCTAAATTTATTCGCGTAGACAATAAATAAACATTCTTCTGCTGCTGGGTAATTGTGTTTCTCAGAATATATATTATATATATATGTACATATATATACACACACATATAAACACCCACACCCCTGCTTGATGACTGCTTAAGAATAGCATGTAAGAAGCCTGTCGTATTTGTATACTAGATATGTTCTCACGTTTGTATATAACGTTTAATTTTTAGAGAGTGAAAATGGTTGGAACTTTTTTTACCACAGAATTTTNATGTTCTCACGTTTGTATATAACGTTTAATTTTTAGAGAGTGAAAATGGTTGGAACTTTTTTTACCACAGAATTTTTTTCTATGAAAATACGGATGCGCCCTACACGGTGCATGAACTACATTCAGAGTGTTTGAAGTATTCGTTTTCCCACGAAACTATTAAATCTGCGTCTGATGTTCTGATCTACGAAAAGAACATACACTTCATACGAGGACTGTTGTCGCAATGATGATGTTATTTTGTGCTCTATAAATATCCACACGAACATTTTTTTTTTTGTAAATTACATACTCTCTACCATTGTATCTCAACAGTTTCATTCAGTGCATGTTTTTCTAGGAGAGGACTGTAGCTCACTGGTTTTAAACGGAAACTGGTTTCATTCCAGGATTTGAAGGCGAGCTCACCGCAAACTGGTCTATCTGCAACCAAAATACGAAAAAAAGCACGGCCATTTTGCTAGTAGCTGAGATATAAGCTTGGTACTGTGTTCAGCAGTTCATCGTGTACTTCTAATCATCGTTATCGCGAACTATATTTAGAACGTACGCATTTTCAGTAACTGAAACATCGGAGTGAAATAACGTCTACCATTTGCTTGCTTGAATGCCATTACTAATGCTGGGTCTGGAGATAACATGCATATAAATATAAATAAAGAAAGTAAGATGACGATGATGAAAGTGAAGAGTGCTCAGCTGGGAGGTTGAGCTGGATGGCAAAGAAGATGGCCTTCAACGGTGCAAGGGTTATGGAACAGCACTGCACCAGGGAGGCAAAAATTCCATTCCTGAAAATTTTCTTACCCGGCTGGGCACTGAACCGGCAATCTTGACTGACTAAATAGGCATCCTGAACTCCGGCTTTGCAAAAACAAGCAAATGAAAAAAAAATCAAGTTTCAGGAATTGTGTAACGTAGTTACATACATAAAATAAGGTTTGAATTTTAACATATAATCTTAACAGTAATCATAAAAATATATAAATAAAATACAAGATGGCAAGGAAGCAACAACCTTGACGTCTCTTCGACATCAGAGACTGAACGAGACAGCAGGAACAAGACGGGAATCGACCATCGCCAAAAATTCACCTGTAACGATAACGAGAAACCACGTAACTCAGAAATCAGTATGACCTGACTGGGAATAGAACCCAGAACCTCCTGAACGCAAGTCCAGATTGTCACGACGACTGTGATTCCTCGCTCTGTAAAGTAAACGCCGACCTGCGTAGCACAGTTGGCTACGCTGTTTTGCGGTACAAGGGGTTGTGGGCAAGTCTAACTTTGTGCTTTTATTAGAGTAAGGCATATTTGTCGATACGTAAACAACGGTTGAGTAATGCGGGCCGTATACACTAATGGGACATCAATATTTTTCGTCTGCATTTACTTACAAGCAGGGCATGGCATATGATATGGATATATATTAATACTTGATCTACCGAGGTAGTAATCCTCCTACTTGTTATATAAAATGTCATTAATAAATATATATATCAATAATAAAAAATAAAATTTTGTTTGTTAGTTACAAGCTTTTCAAAAAGCACTTTTGTGTTTTATTGAAGATTGCTTCCTTTCTACTGCTAACAGACACATTAGTGAGTTCCTGCCGTTAACAGGACCGGTGAATTATAAATCACCGAGACAGGTGTATTAATTCCCTTAAGTTTCCCGTTACACCCAGAGTGCATGGGCAGTATCACACACACACACACTTACACACATTAAGCATCTCGCCAATTTATTATCAACCGTTAAGAGCCTGCTGGCCGAAGGTTTTGGGGCAGTAGATTACTTGGGCATTTACATCGCTTATCCTGCTCCTCCCCTCGTAATTACGAATCCCCACAGTCGCCGGGGCAATTAACGACGCAGATTCGAGGATGGCAGAACCCGCCAGAACGGCTCCCGCTCGCAGGCCGCCTCTGCTCGCAGAATCCGGGGAGATGTTATTACAGATAATTGCCGCAGTTTCCTGCCGGCCTCCAAACTGGTCACCCGCCCTAACTTTTTTTAATTCTCTCTCTTCTGGGCGCGGTCTACGCTGGACCATGGGCGGGGGCAGCGGGCGAGAGAGGCTGGCTTGGGGTAGAAATGACGCGATTGAGAAGGGGAGGGGAATTTTCGCCCAATTGTTGGTGATGAAGATAACGTGCAGGTAGGAATATTCACGAGGTGGTAAATGTTTAGGTAGGTGAAGTCGAAACTTAACGCAATTGGCGTTGTTAGGTTTAACACTGCACGAGTCGATAGTTACTGAACCTAGAATGATCATCCGGAATATACATTAGGATGACCGCTATTCAAGCACGGTATGTATATACGTTAAATATCACTTCTTTATTTTGTGACTGACAGCCATATAACGAATTTCACACGCATTAACTATTTTTGGTTTTCCACATATGTTATATAAAGAGACACGGAGACGTTCTATTTACTTTTCAAGAATGACGCGAACGAAATTCCTTGCAATACAGTGAAAACCCTCTTTTCTGCTCGCCAAGCAAGATATGTAGTATCTTACGTCATGAGTGTGACTGACTGACTTCACCTGACGCTGGTGTATATTCGCCAGGGTGACCCTTGACCCGGGCTGACCTCGGCAGACATCGTCTGACTCTAGATCAAGTAAGGCCTTCGCGTGCCATATGCCGTGCACCTCCAGTTACATGCAGACTACAGGTGGACTTTCTGACTTCCCGCGCTGACTACAAAAAATGCCCACGGAAATATACGGAAGAAACGAATATACTACTATAAACCAACATAACCTCACAATACAGACAAAGAATTGACCATCAAAATATTCTATTGAATGAGATAACTAAGAAAAAAAAATTACTGACCAGCAGTAACCGAGTAGTTCAAAGCCGACTTAAATATATCGCAAAAAAATGATAAAGAATGAAAAGTCATCAAGACGAAAAACCAACTTCAACCATCCTGGTACTCGGTGCGACACAGGTATAATGTAAAGCTGCACGGCGCTCAAAGCGTTGGCGNAAAAAAAGGGGGGGGGGGGGTGGAGTACGTCTAAGAGGGGAGACGGTGTAGAGTCTGTATGCGAGTTTCGCAGTAACCACTATCCCTCTTACAGTACTGAACTGCTGTTCTGCTAATAGTACTATGGTTTATTTCCAATTACTTCCAACTTTCCTGAAGCCCTGTTAAAGTTCTACTTGCAGGATAATCCTGCGCCTAGAGCAAACCGAGCTTAAACAAGTTTACAAAACTACACCAAAGAGATAACATACAGCATTCGTGCTCACTTTTTAAAAATAACATTTTGCATAAGAACCATTTCTCACTAGGCATTGCCAACACACCTATTTTGTCTCTGTTTTTATTCATATTAATTATAAATGAACTATTATAATATGCATAGTACAGGAAAAATTGCAGATTTACCACAGATAAGGTACTTTTGTGTTAACACGAGTATAAAACGCTCGTGATAAATGACAAATTTAGTAAACAACCAAACATGTCATACAAGGGGTGATTTTTCAAAAGGTTTTGACTCAAAAAGTGTGAAGAAACCGTGAATAAACTATACCATATATCACGTGAATAGGATAGGTTAGAACACTGTACACGTAAGTGCTTTAAGATTTTTGCATACTTCCTCTTAATTAGTTTTGATGCAACCTGAATATATTGATGCTAATCAAGGTAATTTATTTATATAAAAGTGTGAGTCTGTTGAATATTCACTTGCAAACAAACACGTTCATCACTGTTGGCCGTGTATCTTGGCAGTCGTTTTGGTAGTGAGCGAGCTATTTTCGGGGACATATATATATAACATGGAAATCAATGTACCTCATTTTAGTCTAATATCGACCAATACTTATATATAATTGACGGACAGTAAAAAAAAATGTATTTGAACGAAATGTATGTACTCAGATCCCAAGGCTAATAGTACAAAGACTGTAAGTACAAATGAAATATTTCAAACAACAGAGCATCAAAAACCAATCAAGGTTTAGAATAGGGTATATGCCGTGTCCCCTTGGCTGAAGTGGACATTGTAGAATGTATTCTCACCCTTGATGTGAATTTGGACAGTGGCAAAGTAACTCAAACACAAGTCAAACGCACATGAAAAATAATCCACAGCACAATACTGAACAAGAACCACTTAACAATAAGGAATTTTACTTTAGACTACTGAAACCTCAGGTCTACCAACTTAGCCGACCACCCGCAGATTATCCAAACGTACTTTTTAAATTAAAAAAACGCATGATGGTTGCAATGAAAAGTCTGTCGCAAATATAAAAACTGCAGAATACGGATACTCGCACAATATAAGGTAACATCACTTCTTGTGTTGTGCTGTGATTGTTGTATCTGTTAATCTTTAAAATCGCATTTACTTCGATCCATTACAAAGGCTACTGTGACTTCGGACGTTACATATCTTGCTTATAACTACACAGATTGTTTTTCGGTCACCCCGTTGGCGTAGGCTTCGTTACTTGCATACAATCGAGAACACTTGTTTGCGAGGTGACACAGATGCATCGTTTCAAACGAGTTATGGAGGGTCAGTTATAATTTTAAGATGCACTCTTATTTCTGAACATGTACGAGGTAATTTTGTGATGATCATCCAGTAGAAAGTTACGGATTACTGGTCTCCTGACCTCGTAGCCTCGAAATGGCAGCAATCGGGTCCAGTAAAAGGGAAGTGGTTTGACGGAGATAGTTTTACATAAAGCGAAGACCAAGAATTCTGCTTTGCATCAAGGACGATTCGAATATGCTTTCGCGCTTACCGAAACGGCAGTCGAAAGAACATCGGTACGTAACTTGACATATTCCTGAAATCGTCAGTAAGAAGGAAGAACGCTCAATTTTTAACAAGGTTTCTGTACAGGAAAAAAATCCTGTGCTCATTTAAGAATAAGCTAGTTGGGACTCGTTGCTATGGTCTAGACACGGCTTTAGGATTCAAGGCATACCGATACTTGCGTATAAACCAACGTCTCTCGATACACCTCCCACTCTACCTCATGAATATACCATACGAACAGCAAAAAATCTTTCATAAATCAGCATAATATTGTGACGGTTTCAGAGAACACATACAAATATGTCTCCGTCTCTGTTTCCTCAGGAAGGTGTTCAAAGGACTGCATACTCTCCACCGATAAAATGATAGCATCATCACTTAATGCGTCACGATAATACTGAATGCCAGTTCAAAGCACTTGTGTGCATAGCAACATCGCNTGATAGCATCATCACTTAATGCGTCACGATAATACTGAATGCCAGTTCAAAGCACTTGTGTGCATAGCAACATCGCCCTTATTGCCCCCGCGCTTCTCTGCTTCAGACGCGAAAAAAAATTCCAGGTAGGCGGGCACCTTACNTACAAATATGTCTCCGTCTCTGTTTCCTCAGGAAGGTGTTCAAAGGACTGCATACTCTCCACCGATAAAATGATAGCATCATCACTTAATGCGTCACGATAATACTGAATGCCAGTTCAAAGCACTTGTGTGCATAGCAACATCGCACTTATTGCCCCCGCGCTTCTCTGCTTAAGACGCGAAAAAAAATTCCAGGTAGGCGGGCACCTTAATATCAATCTCCCCCAGCACCTCGTCCATCACATTAAGGGTTAATCCTTTCCCAACTCGCAGGATGTATTCTTCCCGAATATAAAAAGTTTTTTATTTTCATGTATCAAAATAGGCCACGGGAAGTGTCATAGCCATCACTAAAATACAGATTTTTCTCGTATTTAATATTGAATAGCTATTACATGTTACATGCACACCCGTTGGTGTGTCATCAAAGGGTATCATAAAGCTTACTTTGGGTTTGAAAACAAAATTCTGATAAATTTTCCCCTTTCTTGGGGAAAAAAAAAAAAAAACACCCCAATATTGGCTTACAAAATCTATTAAAATCTTTTACTAAAATCCTATTTCTTTAAACCTCCCACAAATATATATTAATTAATATACATTTATTTTTATACAAAATAATTAGAAATGGATATTACATATCTTCTAATAGTTATGCATAGCAACGCCCCCTCCCCTCCACAATATAAAACAGAGGAACAGCAGTTCCTTCCCTAATAAAGTCCCTGGCCTGTCTCCCCGAGCAGGGGAGAACACAAGCCTTTTATATAATTTTCTCGTCGTCTTCTAAAACTATTTCCTACGTTCACGGAGCGAAAACGCTCCCTGGTGTCGTCATGGCTGGCCGGCGTCACATTGTTATGGATACGTGGCGGGGAGGAAAGGGGCAGAAGGCGAAACTTCGAAACAGCACACTAATGGGCCACACGCCATTTGCGTCCAGCACTCATGCAGGCAACAGCAGCGAGATGGTCAGGTGAGCGGGCCCCATCGCACCAAAGGTAAGTCATTGTCCACGATCCTCATGTAGAAACAGCAATCCAAGGCGAGGTGAACTTAGGCGAATTTTTTATGTGCGTAGGCCATCACAATATGATCCTCACATCGGCAGTATCTGATTACAGATAGTGGAATAAGAACAGTGCTAAGAAGACAAATATACACTGAAATTGATGTACTTTGCCGACCTACCAACTGGATAATTTCAGAAATATAATATTTCAAAGTCAAATTCGTTTCATTTGAGTAAAATGCTCTCTCACTCAAAACCTTTAAGGAAAAAGTCGTTATCATGGAAATTGAATTTTGAAAAACTTCCACGTTTTCGCATTGACAGTCGTCACTCATGTTCTCTCTCAAATACTTTACCGCGAGTGTTACGTGATGGGGTCAGCATTCCTGATACACATCCAATATATAGTGGGTTCAACCCTTTCTATGTGGATATATATTTCTTCTTTATGCAATTTCTTACCATTATTTCTATCAAGTGTATTGTTCTCCACCTCACCAGCAACTTGTTTATGACCCCGGAAATGTAAAATACCATTCATACATGTTTTTATCATTACACATGCTTTTTTTTTGAAGGGAAGCAGTTAAATACAGTTTTTGATGAGCTATTATATAAATCCATAAAAGGTACGAGTACGTAACCCGATATCAGTGTTTCATAACGTATCACACAGTACTAAAGAGTATACATCGGACATAACGTATCACACAGTACTGCATACAGTAATACTAATCTATAATAGGTGCAAAAACACAGAACTGTTTTCGAAATTATATTTAACGATCTATGGGAGAGCAGCACCGTCCACTTTCTAGCATTTGTTTAAACCATAGACTTTTTAGCAAGATAATGAAGCTGCGCGACAGCCAAAAAGACGTCAAATAAACGCAAATGCTGCTGTTCGGAACAAACTATAGTTTACTCAGCCGATCAAAATTTGCTATACTTATGTAGTCTTGTATGGCTCCTCTGGCACATTCTGACATTTAGCTATTTTTCTGAATCATGCATCTCTGGTGCATTTTCATATCTAATGCTGTGAATATTTTGAAATAAAAAATGCTACTGGTTTTGACCTCTGTACTGAAAATTGCTGACGTTTGTCGCAGTGATGATGTTGTTTTGCCCTTTATAAATATTCACACATAATTTTTTTTGTTAATTACACAATCTCTCCCACTGTATCTCAAAAATTTGTTTCCGTGCATGTTTTCCTGGGAGAGGACTGTAGCTCGCTGGTGTCTGACGGAAACTGGTTTGATTCCAGAATCTGAAGGCGGGCTCACAACAAACTGGTCTATCTGCAACCAAAATTCGAAAATAAGCACGGCAATTTTGCTAAAGTCCATTAACGGTAACGTCGTACTTTAATTTAGCGCTGCTTAAGTTCTACTTTCAGGTGCTGATGATAACGTATCCTTCCACTACATGTAAAAAAACATTAAAAGAAGAGCTGAGAAAAAAATTCAATTACCTGTCTGCATTTTAACATATACTATATAGCCAAGTATCATTGGAATAAATGTTAGTAATATCGTGGGCGACCACTAGGCCTACCAGTCAATAATATTGAGCCTGGTCATTGATGCGGCCACCTCGGGTTTTTATGTATTATAAACGGTAATGAAGTTGAGTGGGGCGATTTGGGCGGCTCTTAACATCGAGGTGTTGAGAGCCGATGAGGGTGAGACGAAGTGAGTATGGAGAAGCGCAGGAATGAAAGGGCGGGGGAAACCGAGAAACCGAGAAAACCCGACGACCGGCGGCATCGTCCGGCGAAAGTTTCTGTTACAACGAAAACCAACAACAGACCTGTCTAGTAAATTTTACTTTGCAGATTTTACTCAGTAAACATTAAAGCGTATTACTGCACACACAATGAGATCATACACGAAGTACCACACCAGGCTCTCCTGAGATGCATTACAGTACGATTTGTTGCTGTAACATTCCAGATATTGTTCCGTTCAAGAAAGTGTCTTCTCATATAATATACATTACTGCGGCTATTAAATAGTAAATACAATCACAGGCAAGACAAAAGACGGCTCTATCTGTATAACCATTACTGTCAGAGTATTAACAGTCTTGAAAGGATCTGAATAAAAGTATTTTGTTCCTATATAAATATATATATATATATTTTTTTTTTTCATTGTACGTCTAGTATATGTAGGGGTCCACCATAGACTAAAGACGAATTACACTCATTTTCGTTTTCCGCGCATGTTCTCAACATTCTATCGCTGTGAAAACTGTGATTACTTTCGGTTTCCCAAAAATACCTGTAGTTTTATAAACGATTATTTTACTTATGTTTAGAAAGAGATTATTTACAAAAAAGAGAGATGATCATGGCCAATTAAGGCAATTAAGGATTCTTACCTGGCTTGGTGTCCTATAAAAGTGCATCGAAGTCATGACGTTACTTTTACGTTATCAAAATTCACAGAAAGGGCGCGAATACATACAAGAATTTCAACTTCAACAAAAGGGACGCGATAAATGCCCTTTCCGGACCCTTGGTTGGTATCCGATGCTCTGCTGTTTAAATAATTTCATTTGTCGGTGTTTATAATTTTGCACGGCCGCGGAAAACACTTGCTACTGTCACAAAGACAAGCGAAACGTGGGGAAAGTAAAATTCGACGGAATATATATCGAGGTGGAAACGAACAAGTGGTAAGTGGTGCTGAATTTGGTCACAGGCCACGAGTTCAAGAAACAAGGTTTCGGCAGTTACAGAGGTAAATAAGCTGGTCGGCGTTGGGACTCGGAATTGTGATCACTGTACACGTGGCGTGCCTTTTGCACGGCGCAAGCCCTGGACATAGAGTATTTACGTGTACAGAGATGAAGCAGCCTCTTATAATACGAACTCCAGCCGTACACGCCAGAAAAATGGCGTCACTGGTCAGTAAAATTTTTGAACGTCGTTCGCCAATCAGCGTCTGGTTACCTACTCGCCAGCCGGCGCTTTAGCTAACAAGGAACCTTTCGCAGCATGGGGTAGACAATCAGACACAAGACCCATTCCCAGAACCTAGTGCAGCCAATCAGAGAATGGGTTCGCGCACATCAAAGGAGCCGCCACACTACTTCGTGTCTGTATAGTCGAGCCCGAGCGGCGAGGGTGCTGGGTTCGAGTCTCCCCGCGGGCGGGCGGCCGGCTCACCCAGGAATGTGGCAGCCACCGGGGAACGCACCAAGGACACTAGCGGTGGCCGGCCGGGGTCAAGGAACCGCGCCACCCAGCTACCGCGCCTGCGCAGGGGCCTCTTAGCTGCTTTGGTTCGGAATCCCCTCCTCTGATCCCGCTCGCTCCACCGCAGCAAGATGTCCCGGCCGCCGAGTTCCCTCGCAGGTTGTGCGCTCCGGCCTTCTACGGACACCGCCCTTTCGACTTCCGAAACATAAACAAAACGCCACCGCACATCCGGGCACCGCAGCTCGTCGTCTCAGTTCTCAAACGTACGCCGGCGCCGTTTCTCATCATTGGAGCTAAGCTGCTCAGCGCGGGACAGGTACAAGCTCCGCGTGTAAGACAGGGCTCTTGTGCTTGCATTTGTATTTATTTTAAAGTCGGTGGGCTGGGAGAAGCTATCATCCTCTGCACACCGCCCCTATACATAAAACTGTAGTATTACCCTCAGCTGCAGGAGTAGCTCGCTGGGTTTCCCCAGCAAACCCGGAACTTACATGCGAACGTGCTAACAGTAGGTTTAAAAGTCAGTTTTACAATAACGAACATTGTGTGCAATATACACCGCAGTATATTGCTCCACCCTACAATTTGTATGAAATATTTCACGTATTTTCTACCACTATCAACTTGACATTCTAAACTAACATAACACTTAAGTTAATGAAATTTGGTGGACGCAAATTTAAAATAAAATTAACAATACCTGCATGTCTAATTTATTTATCACTTAGTTCATGTCATTAATTCTCGTATTAACAGCCGCCATGTAATCAAACTCCAGTCATAAATTATGATCGCAGCTCACAAGTCCAACCGAACGCGAGTCCGAAAGTTCACCACTGCTCCACCTCGACGAACAAAAAATTACTGTCATTCGTCTGTAAAATATTTGTAAACTGAAATTTTAAGGGAAATTATATGAATAATGATGTTATGACACGAGCAAATATCAACCGTAGCGTTTAGGTTACAGTATATTCTTCGGTGTAAAATGGCCTAAATCCCTTTCCCATTAAGCCAAAAAACAAAAAAAAAAGAAATGTGAAATTCGTGTGGAGAGTTGAGAACGCTTAAAAACAGCGCCGACGGGTATAACTGACAGGCGAGGGGCATAACGTTTCACTTTGGACGCTGAGGCAAAGTACGACATATTACGGTTCACAGTAATCGCGTTTACCACGTTTTCTTAATTGTTTGGATGTAAAATTTTGATAAGTAATTAAAATTTTATTTTCTGAGTGTGAAGAGTGGGCTACAAAATGTATATAACCTCCAACCAACCACCGAGTTCATCTGGAAATACCTTAACGGTGCAAACAATACGGTGTAGTCTTGGGATCCGAAANTCTCCAACCAAC
This sequence comes from Clitarchus hookeri, assembly GCA_002778355.1. Taxonomy (NCBI): domain Eukaryota; kingdom Metazoa; phylum Arthropoda; class Insecta; order Phasmatodea; family Phasmatidae; genus Clitarchus; species Clitarchus hookeri. The sequence goes on along the minus strand of NQII01000404.1, from coordinate 412,296 downwards.
CACCGAGTTCATCTGGAAATACCTTAACGGTGCAAACAATACGGTGTAGTCTTGGGATCCGAAATAATGTCTCACTCGATTCATATGTCTGTAGGATGTTTCCCATGCCCATTACTTCCTTATGTAATTTATACACCTGCAAACCTACGGCTACTTAGAAACTTTTTTACCTTTCAACCATAAAACTTAACGTGTGGGAAATGTGAACTAGGCAATAATAAGAAAATATTGAAAATATTCTACGCTTTGTGGGCCGTGACTCACTACCGCATCGAATATTTGTCAGCAGGCCTTAAAAAAGCATGAAGCTTGGGTTCTTTCTAGAAAAAAATCTAACTGACNACCGCATCGAATATTTGTCAGCAGGCCTTAAAAAAGCATGAAGCTTGGGTTCTTTCTAGAAAAAAATCTAACTGACGACAGCCTTTTCGAGCTAACTTTCCAAACCACTGCGGTGCGTGATTCCTACGCGGCTGCTACCTTAAAAACGTTTTNAACAGCCTTTTCGAGCTAACTTTCCAAACCACTGCGGTGCGTGATTCCTACGCGGCTGCTACCTTAAAAACGTTTTAGTTTGATTTTTCATGCCGACATAAATGATGCAGCCAGTGATCCGTAACGGCAGCAGAAGAGTTAACATAGCTGTATCCTAAACATTTTGTTTTTAAAATAGAAGATAGAAAAAAAATTGAACAAGGCGGTAAGCGAATTCTTGTTTCTGGGAACAGAAAGATATTTCTCAAAGGTATTGTAGACTAAAACATTACATTCAGTTTGCAGTAAATATGAATATTGGCTGTTCACGGTTAACTGAAAACTTTTGAAAGCCCTGCTTAGGATCTACTTTTACTTCTCATTTTGTATCCTACAGCCATATGTGAAATCAGCATTGCCACTGGCTGATCACTTTATTCATGTGCCACCAAGTGAAACTGTAGGATTTGTAGGAATTTAAACGTGTTATTAAAATACACGTTCATACTCTTATGTGTAAAAATAGAAATGCAAGCATCACGTGTAAACAAATCACTCGCAATACAACGCCAAGTGGTTTTATTAATTAGCTGCCAATTTAACTTGGAAATTGCATGCCAGTGTAGTGAATATTTATGTAGTTACTAACAGTGAATTTTTTCCAGATGTTTGTTACAGAAATACTTACTTTACAGTGAATAGCGTGTATATGCTTGGCACTCGAATATGAACTAAGAAATTTGGCATTTATCTGCACGTATTGTGTGAACAATCTTTCATCTTTGAACAATTCGTTAAAGCTGCACAGGCGTTGGCCACATTGGTCGAAAAGGAGATTTTATTACTTATTACTATTATTAACATGAGCGGCAGACCTTCTCAAAAAAAATCCGCTTTAACTATGCAAGTTTACTGTGAAATACTTTCCACCTAATCGAGGGACTTTCTATGTGAGACGATTGAGGTACTATGCCATGTAGAAAGCACCGTGGCTTGTTTCAACGAAAACAATTTCTTTCAGGTATAGTCTCCTCCTTCGTAAGTTTTTTTCGCTCGGTATCGTAGTCACAAAATGTTACCTCCGCTTGATTTCGCAGTAATTTTTCAATCTGTACGAAACGTCGTTTTTTGTTGTTTCTTTCATCACGGACTGTTTTGTGCTACAAGAAACGAAACTTATATCCCGTACAAAATATTTGGTATTACACTCTGAACTCTCTACCCCTATATGAGTTGTTTCTAGTCTGAAGACGTTTTAGATGCAACCTGATTTGATTATTATGAATAAAACTTTCAGTAGTTACAACGATGAGAGTTTTGGGAAAAGAACCATAAATCCCAAGTAGTGATTTGTGATCCATGTATNTGGGAAAAGAACCATAAATCCCAAGTAGTGATTTGTGATCCATGTATGAAGAAATCGCGATTACGAAAGCAGAATCGGGTTCGATTCCAGCAGGAGCTACACTCACTCTTCGCACGAGGGAATTGTGGTGGATGTTGCCTTTGGCTTACGGGTTTTCTCGGCGAACACTCGTCTCCTGCTCTTACATTCCGTCGATGCCCCATTTCCATCTTACTTCTACCCCAAAGGGGCCGCGGGGGAGCAGTGGATATAGGTCTCGCCTCTAACTAAGGCGAACCTAGTTCTATTCCCCGCGGGGTCGCTTAAAGATTTTCGCACGTGGAAATCGTGCCTGGCGATGGCGCTGGTCGATGGGTTTACTCGTGGATTCCACTTTCCCCATCATTGCATTCCAGCGCCGCTCCATTTCCACCTCGATTCACCATCATCGGCTCTTAAGACTTCTGTGTTAAGAGCTGCCAAAACCTCTCCACTTCACTACACTTCACTCCCAAGAGCGCTCTGTTGAGCGTCCTCTAAATTTCTTACCTCAACTAATTCATGTGCGACTCTCAGATTTTCTTTTTGATATCGAATACTCCGAAACTTGTACCTTCCTTTCAGCTTATTTAATCAAAAAGAAATATATGGCCAAGATGATAAAAAAAAAGAGGCATTCATCGCCAACTGGAATGAATTGGCGGCTTTTATTCTGTTTCAGACAAGTCTTGTGTAAGCTACAGAGATAAGTTGTGAGTCTGGAAAATTAAATTTAGTGACTCGACTTGAAGTAAAACACTTGCAAATGAAATTATTCTTTGCCAGCAGCCTCAATTTGTCGAACGACCAAATACTTGTTTTTTAATGCGAATTATCCGTCGCACAATCATGCAGATAAAGGAATCTCCTGATGANCCGAACGACCAAATACTTGTTTTTTAATGCGAATTATCCGTCGCACAATCATGCAGATAAAGGAATCTCCTGATGATCACGGCGGGCTCCAAATCACGTGACGCTGACACGCTGCTGAAATTACAGTGAAAAGTGTAGACCGGTTTCGAACCCTCACAGTATCACAGCGTTAGTTCTGATATTGTAGTTCATTTTGCCGTGTGAAGACAACCTAGAGTTGTTGCAACTGTACCGAGAGAAATAATTGTTTGGAATAACATTACATTTATTTAAAGCAAAATCTGCGTCCAACCTAATTATATGACCGAACATATAAATACTTGTTTGGTTCTGTTCCAACAAATATTCGTTAGGTTAAAGGAATTTTTCTCGCCCAGGGAAAATACATTTAAGCAAGTCTATATGAACATGCGTAAAAAGCGTTTAGCGTTCAAATGCATATACATAAATTCATAGATGGGCTACATATATGAATGTATGCCCACTCACTTTAAACTTTAAAACCTATCTACACCAAAAGTGATACTTATCAGTCAAAATACCTGACTATTAATTTTCAGTTAGTATTATTAATTTTCTCAAAATGCTGCACTATATTTTTAAAATTTTGGGTCGCTCTATATTCTCTCTGGAATAGTTTAACAAATATTTATCAACTTTTCTGTACAACCACATTTTATTAAGCGTTTTCGAAGAGGCAAATAACCTATTTTTAGAGGATGCCTTCCAAATTAAGAAACACGCGGTGCTTATAACATTAACTATTCAAATAAAATGAGTCAGATATGAATAGAGCCAAACATTTTCGATTATCGATAGATGTGGTGTTAGTTTCCAAAACGGCGAAATAAACTTTCTAACTCACGTGTCATATCTTGAGAAACATCAAAGTCATTTGATCCGGACACGGTTGTTATGATTGGTCCCAAACCTAACCTTTCCTATGAGTGCTATGAGCCACCAAGGCTCATAGCACGGTACATACAACATTTTAATATGAATAATTTTTTTAGTTTGGGACATAGCAGGTACATAAATTAACATTATGTACAAATAGTATCTCAAGAAAGAGTATCACCGATCGACACCAAATTTGTATACATNGGTACATAAATTAACATTATGTACAAATAGTATCTCAAGAAAGAGTATCACCGATCGACACCAAATTTGTATACATAAATGTCTCCGAAGGTTTTCGCATTATTTTACAAAATTGTGAACTTTTGAACATTTCTAAATGCACGCTCATACTTCAAGAACAAATACATTTGTTCATTCATATTGGGAGATTAAGATACTTGTTTTGGTTTTACCACAGTTTCCAAAATAATTTGTGGAGATTAAAACCTAATTTAGACCCAAGGATACATTAAAATTTTAATTTAAACGGTGCAGTTATATTTGATTACTTACACGTTTTCAACCATTTGATTTTCGGACATTCTGTAGCATTTAAATTACATTACCCATTGTTTGATGACAATAATGGTTATGGTTCAGTATATTACCTTATAAAATTTTATTTCACATTTTATGATAGTGGGTCAAATTCGATAAGTTGCTAGTAGGTAAGCATAGTTTTCATTATTGGTAAATTTTTTGTTTATGTTTAAATGGTACACGGATGAGTGAATTACTTTCCTTTTCTCCAGAAAATTGTTGAAAACTGTTTTGCGTCTGTAGTTTTTACATTCACGTGACGTTAGTTATTAGACCTAACTATCATAAAAACCAGAAGTATTTCATTACTTAGTGCAGCGTTATTAAAAAATGTTCAACACTGGTATTTGTTTTTCATAATAGCTTAATATACTTAATCAAAAAACAGACACGGAGAAGGAAAACGCTACAAGAAAATGCGAATGGTTCTTAGAACATACGACTACAAGGGTTCAGCCGACGTGTTCGATAAATGGGCTCTCATGTTCCCTACGCTTCTTTATGAATGGGCCATCGTTAACCTTTACTTGATGTTCTACGAGGGACANGGTACATAAATTAACATTATGTACAAATAGTATCTCAAGAAAGAGTATCACCGATCGACACCAAATTTGTATACATGAATGTCTCCGAAGGTTTTCGCATTATTTTACAAAATTGTGAACTTTTGAACATCTCTAAATGCACGCTCATACTTCAAGAACAAATACATTTGTTCATTCATATTGGGAGATTAAGATACTTGTTTTGGTTTTACCACAGTTTCCAAAATAATTTGTGAAGATTAAAACCTAATTTAGACCCAAGGATACATTAAAATTTTAATTTAAACGGTGCAGTTATATTTGATTACTTACACGTTTTCAACCATTTGATTTTCGGACATTCTGTAGCATTTAAATTACATTACCCATTGTTTGATGACAATAATGGTTATGGTTCAGTATATTACCTTATAAAATTTTATTTCACATTTTATGATAGTGGGTCAAATTCGATAAGTTGCTAGTAGGTAAGCATAGTTTTCATTATTGGTAAATTTTTTGTTTATGTTTAAATGGTACACGGATGAGTGAATTACTTTCCTTTTCTCCAGAAAATTGTTGAAAACTGTTTTGCGTCTGTAGTTTTTACATTCACGTGACGTTAGTTATTAGACCTAACTATCATAAAAACCAGAAGTACTTCATTACTTAGTGCAGCGTTATTAAAAAATGTTCAACACTGGTATTTGTTTTTCATAATAGCTTAATATACTTAATCAAAAAACAGACACGGAGAAGAAAAAACGCTACAAGAAAATGCGAATGGTTCTTAGAACATACGACTACAAGGGTTCAGCCGACGTGTTCGATACATGGGCTCTCATGTTCCCTACGCTTCTTTATGAATGGGCCATCGTTAACCTTTACTTGATGTTCTACGAGGGACANCATGGGCTCTCATGTTCCCTACGCTTCTTTATGAATGGGCCATCGTTAACCTTTACTTGATGTTCTACGAGGGACATGCATTTCTATAGCTAGCTCCTTTTTTCTCGGTGACACTTTTATTTTTTACATTTTTACAAGCTGTCGAGGAAGGTTTCTACGATGTTTTCCATGCCTGGGCAATGGGCCCGTACGGGTTTCTCGATGGAGGCATAAGCGGAACTTGATCAGCCACGGGGCTTCGTTAGAGATGCGTCCAGGACGGTAATACAGGGTCGTCGACGTCGTCCAGTGGCGGCGGAGGAAGTATCGTACGCGTGTTGGAGGCCACGATGGAGGTTCTCTGGGAGGATGTACGATGACATTGCGGCTCGAGACCGGCCCGCACTCGTGTCAGCGATGGCCCCTTCCCGACCATTGACGTCGTAGATGATTACGATCATCGCTCCGCCCGCCGCCAGTTACACTAGCGCCTCGCGCGGCTGCCACCACAAACACCCGTTCGTAACCACCCTTGCCACATTTCACTCGAGTCTGATCTCTCTTTGTCCCGGAAATGATCCTGCACATTTTCCCCGGCTGATGGGAAGTCATGATAACATATTATTCTCCTATTGATAAACTGAGGTATTTTAAAGAAAGTGATTTGTAACCAAATTCCGGTACGTTATTCTAAAGGTAGGGTTTTCATCCTTCATGTTACAAGAATTCTCATTTACATGCATGTAAGACTACGACCAAAGCAATGACATGGCTCTGCTGGATCGAATAACATATGTGGATAAGAAATAATTCTTTATTTTCATGACATTGGTAAAACAATTTTCATGCGAAGTATTTTAATGTCACAAAAACACGGAAGGAAATTTTCTAAATTCAGAGACAGAGACAGGCCTGTTTCACGGCAACCCCGCGATTTGTAAGGAATACATAGCAAAATATTAAAAAGAAGGAAAGGATATTACTTATTTGCATAAGTATCCACTGAACACAATTCCAAATATTGGAAAAATCTTGCAAGTACAGAGGCAGGATAGAGGACTTTATAGTCTTTTGTACATTAGTACATCCGTCATTATTTGTCTGTTAGTTCCTTCCTTTGAGTGGTTTATCTTACTTCTTTTTTAATTGCAAAAGGATTATATGATCTGTAGAAGTGTATTTATTATCATTTTAACGTCATTCAGATGGGTCCAATGATTTCCGTTTTAATAAAGGAAACAAATAAACGTGAAGTTACTTAGTTTTTCACCATTTTAATTCGTGAACCACACGCCCTCGCCCATGTTTTTTCTGTGTATGTGTATGCATGCTTTGCGAGTGTTTGTGTGTGACATCTATGTTTAAAGCGTGTCTTACAGTTTGTCGTAAGCTTTCTTCAAAATCACAATATATGTAGGGTAAAAAAAAAAAAACAACACTGCCAGAGTTGCCCAAGCGCGAGTACTCGTTGATGTAAAATTGCTAATGAGCAGTAGGTTTTATGGACGCAGTAAAAGTACGCACCCAAACGAAGACAAACGACTGGGCTTATTTACATGTGTATAGACTTGGGGTGGTTGCCGGCCATCAACACTGATCGTCGCGGTCAAGGGCATCTTGTTACATCGTCCATAAAGTGTAAGAGGTAATGAACTCGACAAGCAGGATCATCCCTTCTTTTGGCCTACTCCATAATTTGCATTGGAAAACCCTGCACGTAAAAAAAATTGTCAAGCACAGTAACTAAAGCAGAGATTAAATAAAAATGTCTTCTTGCGAGGAGCACATGAACACAGTGTGAAAGATAGTCTAGGTAACGTTACTCGAAAGGAAGTTAAGCAACTACCTCCCAGTTCTGAGTTGCGGCGAGACTTCTGCCAGTACTCGATTTTTGTTCTCATAATAAGCAAGGCTGCTGGTTCATTTGTTTCGTGTCACACTCCAGGAATGACGGACACCTAAGGGTCCCATCAAGAAGCATCTTCACTAACTTGATGTTAGACATGCTCTAAGAAGCAACCCCCTGCCACGACACGGAATATATTTTTAATTCATTCAAAAGCCGGGTGAACAAACGCAACAAGTGAAACCATGGTCGTAGGCTTTATACGACTATAGGGTTTCGCCAGAAACTTCCAGTTTAAGATTGGTCTGTTAAGCCTGATTTGTATCCATGTAATGTTTTTGTGTGAGCTGCCAAACGAAATCCTTTCCTGAAATCTAGCAGGTACCTTACAAATCACCATTCACTTTTCACCTTCACAGCCTGCAAACAAATTTCTGTAATATGAAACTCTATATAATGGTGACATACCAGTAAAACCATTTTCAGTCCTATATTTCTGCAATAATGTATATAAGTGGATGCCTTGCATCTAGGCTGAGTTAATTGTCTTAGACATAATTTCAGACTGCGATGATCGAAAACTGTATACTGTTTCCTATTAAATATATGGCTCAGATTAATTTATAATTGAATAATGTAAGATATTTTGACTAAGTCCTAACTTGAAAGAAGATAGTTTTAATGGAAATAACAAATTATGTGAAGTAATGCTGATCATTCCCTTACTTCTCCCGAAAATCGTGTTTAATTACTTTATAATTAAAAACATTTGTTTCAAGTGGGCTCAGAAAAAAATCACAAAATAAAATATTAAAACTTTAAGCGTAAGTACATATAACAATTTTAGAATCGTATAAAAGTAAAAGAGTATACCTGGGGAATTCAAACAGTGCCTAGGATGTAATGTTCAATAAGGCTCTAGCTGACTTTTACTTTCCAAAAATAGACAAAATACGGGAAACAAATCAGAAACAGTATGTGTAAATAACAGATTTAATTTAGGTTTATATAAAGTCGCCTAAATCCTTCGGTATCTCAGATAACTGCGATCGGTACAATAAATCATTCTCATACAACAAGAAGGCCGAAACAGTTTAGAGTTGGAATCCACTAAAATAATGACTCGAAATTCTATCACAGAGAGTCAGTATCCAGATGACTAGAGACCGTCAATTTGAAGGTACAATCCTCTTTATATTTTCTGAGCACAACAAACAGTGCATCGTTACACCACAGTGTTGCTTTAGTAATCACGGCAGTGGTACTGCATTAAATATTGCGTATGCCTTAAAGATTACAAATTATAGTTACTGTTATCCTTGAAGTTTAATATTTATTACTAGTTACAATAACGGATGAGGTTTTACCTTGGCCACTTGACTTCATAGCTGGTTCCGTGTAAAATCTCCGGGAAGTGGAAGTTTTACTTGTCCTTGTCTGTAATTACTTTACACACCTTGCTGTTTCCTGTCGTGCTACGCTATGCGTACACATTTCCATAAACTTGGCATAATTTAACAACATACGGTGCTGGAAGTTTATTTCCAGCATGCTTCTGGCGCAACATCTCGACATAAGCATCTCCGCCTGATATCCACGACAAAAGCCAGCAGAAACGCTTCTTGGTCGTGTAAATGTTGACGAATGTAAACTGACATCTTACAATTTGGCGTAGATTTGTGGACGGAGATTTGTGTGAGTGGCAAGTTCACATATTCTTATGGCATACGTTGCTGTTCACTATTCATTATTACTGCTGCGACTGACGTAGTCTACTTGAAACACTATTTGGGATTTGGGTACTCAATTGATAAGCAGGCAGACTACATGTCTGCCGCTTTGGGTTTGAATATCACAAGGGACAACATTTCTCGACGTATTTATTAGCAAGATATCGCTTAATTTAGTACCCAATTTAAAAATCATGATAAAGAAATGCCACTAAACATATGCAATTTCTGATACTAGGGCACATTAAATTCAATTCCGACATTTAGAAATGCTATATAATTACATTTGATTGTGTTTACCACTGAGACACATCCAGTAAAAAAACACCAGAATAAAAATTATTTTTTGTTTTTAAAAGTAATTATTTCTTCCAATGTATTTTATAAAAATTCAAGATGTTTTCGAGAAGATCATTTTATTTAAGATTTACAAATATGGGTTAACAGCTTTCAACCAATTGCAGGCCAGCAGTTACGGCGTCAAGTAATAAGGAAAGGCACCGAAATTGTTCTCGGCTAGGAGTAGAAGAACCATGTAGGAAAAGCCATTTACTGGTACAGCTGAGTATGAACCTGGGACCTCCCAGCTGCGAGTCAAATAGCACTAGAATTAATAATGCTAGCGATTTGCTATGAACGTCATCAATTTTTTAATAGTAAGTATTACTCTAGTATCTGCTAACACTTCTTCCCCCTGCATTGATATGCAACTCACTGAACGGCAGTGCAAGAGAGTGCATAAGTATAAATCAGCTTCAAGTCAGCTATGGGCATACTTCAACTGCTAAAGTCAAGATGTTGTCGAGGTTTACATGCTCAGGGACAAGAAAATGCAGAGATGACGTTTAGATAAAATGTTTTACTGCAACATTTTGTTCACGAAAAATTCTGTGGTATGTTACTTAGAACTAAATAATGGTGTTGAGACGTAGCAAGAAATTTTCAAGTAATTTTCCAGTAAATTAAAACTGGTGGCATTTTAACACATGATGATTTGACTACATCGGAGAAAAAATTCCCGTTTTGGCAAACCGCAATGTTTTCAAAGGTAACTTAAAATTCCCTTACTTATAAATGCTTCCTGGTATAGCTTCTTATTTATGATGACTAAACAGTTATTTAATAATTCCACTGGATATATTTGAGACATAATTACACACATTAACATTGCCACGGTTTGTCTGCACAGTAGAATAGTACCTTTTCTAAAATTTCCCTCTCAACTAAATAGCACAGAAGGTATACATATGTATACATAGTCCATTCACGGTTACTTCCAACTTTTCTGAGCCCTTCCAAAGTTCTGCTTCCAGGATATTCCTCCGTCTCATGCTAAAAAAGCTTAAATAGGTATAGAAAATTACACCAAAGGAGCATTGCGCCGCATTCGTGCGCTTTCAGTGTTTAATCTTTTGCATAAGAACTATTTCTTACTAGGCAATACAAACATACATGTTTTCTCACTAATTGTATTTATATTAATTATAAATTAAATTTTATGATTTATAAATAAAATATTAGTAAAAGTTTCATTTATCCAAAAAAAAGGTACTTTTGTGATAACACAAGTACGCTCGAGATTCGTGACATATTTAGGAAAAAGCCTAGTACGTCATGTATGGGGTGATTTTCAAACGTTTGATTAAAATAGTGTGAAGAAACCGCCAATGGACTATAGAAATTGAAGGTGACATAGATTCTTAACTAATTTGCTAAGAATAAACATAAACGTATCTCAGTTGGTTTCGAGAAATCGTAATACCAAGTATGAGTTTGTCTGAAATTATTTTCCTAACTGGGAAATTTCCCTAGCCGAGTGTTTTCTCAGAAGCACGTGTCTGTGTGGCAGATGAAGTGATGTTGAGGTCGGAGCCGGGAAAGACGGGAACGGAACAGCCACGTGTCGGCGGCCTGCTGTAAGTGCAGAGCTTCACACGGCGTGCACGTGCAAGACGGCCTGGCGACGTGAGCGGAATGAAGCGAGGATGGGCTGCGGAGAGAGTGTGTGCCTACCTTGGCGGAGTCGTGTCGCGCCCACAGCCCGTCCACCGGCGACTTCAGCCTCGGCCCGTCCTCTTCCGAGTTGGGCGCCATCACGTTTCTCGGCCACCTGCCGTCACTCGCTCTGCAACACACAACCACCGACACCTCTATATTACATTTCCACGGTTACTTTTCTGACGCCCAGCATAAGTTCTACTTCCAGGATATTTCTCCGCCCCATGCAAACAAAGAACCCAGCATAGAAAATTACAACAAACGGACAGCGCACCGCACTCGTGCGCACTCACTTCAATAACATTTTGCGTAAGAACTATTTATTACTAGGCATTACCACCACACGTATTTTCTCACTGTTCTTATTCATATTCATTATAAATTAAATAATAATTTATTAATAAAATATGTGTAAAAGTTAGATTTACTAAAAAAAAAAAAGGCATTTTTATGTTAACGCTATTATCAAAACTTGTGATATACATGGCTTATTTAGGAAACACGTCATACACGGGGTGATTTTTCAAAGGTTTGCCTTGATTCAAAAAGTGTGAAGATACCGTGGATAGACTATAGCACTTCCGCGCACACACTACTTGACACAGGCATCAGACGAAGAAATCCTATCCAAGTTTGATTTCTTTTATAAACATTATATGAATGACATAGAGGACTACCTAACGAAGTGTTTTATGTTTGTACAATTTCAGTCATAACGGTATTTTCCCACGTGGAACAAATTTATTGAATAATGAGGAAACAAGTGATTACAGTTATAGATGTGAAATGAGTAACAGGAGAAAAAGCAGTTGTGTTACGAAATAACTGTTGAAATGTTCCCTGTGCCTTGAGAAGCTGGATATTTAAACACTGATTCTGGAAATGAAGTTATGGAGTAATATACGTAAATCCAGGATGGTCGGGATCTCTCCCCTGTGAAAAATAAAAGAAGAGTGACTTTCAATGAATCACTGCACGCGACTGTACATCATACAGAACCCATTAGGAAGGTAGTACATAAACTATCGAAATAGTCAGGAAATAACAACTTATGTCGTATGTGAAAAAAAATGCATCTTTTGTAACACTAATATTATTATATGTTACTTTTTCATTAAAAAAATTACTTAATTCAAGTATTTTTTTAATTAATAATTTAAACATGTTTTCCTTTTGCATTCTTGAGAAACTCATTTTGTAAGAAAACCATTGTCAGGTAGGGCAGTCATAACAATTATGTAGTATGGTTTAATATAACAAAACGTTGGTACTAATGTTCAAAATTATTTCCAATGATTTATTTTATGTACATTTATTTCAGTTATAAAAATATACTCTATCACGTCTTAAATGAGCGCCAGTGAGGGTGGAGTGAGGCGAGGATGTGCCAGTGGCAGAATGCTAGGCGTGGGGAAGGGGGAATGAGTGCACCCAGATAACCCGCTGACTAACGGCAGCCTCCGCTATGTTTCTCATTTACGAAAATCCAGGGGACCCGCCGGGAGTCGAACCCTGTTCGCCTTAGTGGGAGACGAGTAGTCTGACTACTACACCGCACTCGCTATGCATTTGGGAACACATACTTAGGAACTGTACGGACATTCTTGGAAAACTACGGCCTCCAGAATGCAAATTACGTATGCTATTGTATGGCAAGAAAAAACCTTTTACAACACAGTCGCTTCGAAATCGCTACTTCAGCGGTCCGGAACACTAAATTATAATGTTGCCTGTGACAGTGAAAAGGCACCGGGATCAAATAAGATCTCTCTTCCGGCACCAAGGTATGACTCAGCAACGACGATGTATTACGTGGAATACGGACGAAGATAGACTCGAACTGCATGCATGACTGCGGACAGACAGCAGGATACCCTAAGTTGAAGCAAATTTCTGTACGATTTCCTTAGGACTTCTTGGGGTGTTGGTGAAGTGGTCGGGTCACCAGTCTCCCACCACGGGCGAACCGGGTTCAATTCCTGGCGAGGCCGGCCTTGGATTTTCGCACGTGGGAAACATGGCGAATTTCACCACAGTGTACTCCCGTTTCTCTTCCATCTTTGTATTACGTCGCTGCCTCATATCCACTTTAGCTTTGCCGTCATCAGCGTTAAAGACAAATCTGCTGGCAACAGTCTATATTGACAATATTATTTTTACTTCACAAATTCCCACTTCAGTTTATTTCCTATGTACATACTGAACATATCTTTAGGTTAAAAACTCAGTCGAATGAAAATTGCCTTAAATACTCAAAGTCGACAGGAAAACTTATTTTGAGAAGCACAATACTATAAATCATTTAATGTATAGTATCACTAAACAATAATGTGAAACACAGATAGCACAAAACTAATATAATCTTGATATTTAAAGAAACGTTTGCAAGTTTTAGTGACTACTGCGCGTGCATTGATGGGTGGATTATATGCAGGCATGTGTATTTATTGAAATTTTGAGTGTTTTGTCTTACGCAGACTCACAAACGCAGTAAAATTGAAAAGACGTGTGGCGCATGTACTGTTTGTAAATTATTCCTATGACGTTTGGGGACAAGTAGTAAAAGTGTTTATTTACATTTAAAAAAAGCCATACATGCATAATACACTAAAAGCCTTGTTAAAGTATGCGTGCATTTGAAAAAAATTACCAATACAAAATTTTTTATTCTATATTTAAAGCATTTCATTACAAATAATATAAATGTATAAATAAATAATTATTGAATTAGCCATTTTCATTATCAAGGTTAGACAATGAACAATTTTCAGAGGAACTGTGTTATGTTAAAGTGAACATCATTATATATTGCATAGGGCAAGAGAGATAATTACTAGCAGATATACACCGAAGAGCCAAAAAAACTGGTACACCTGCCTAATATCGTGCAGGGCCCCCGCGAGCACGCAAAAGTGCCGCAAGACGACGTGGCATGGACTCGACTAATGTCTGAAGGTATGCAGGAGGCGATTCACACCATGAATCCTGCAGGTCAGTCCACAAATCCGTAGGAGTGCGAGGCGGTGGAGATATATTCTGAACAGCACGTTGCAAGGCATCCCAGATATGCTCAATAATGTTCATGTTTGGTGATTTAGGTGGGCAATGGAAGTGTCTAAAGTCAGAAGAGTGTTCCTGGAGCCACTCGGTAGCAACTCTCGACATGCGGGATGTCGCATTGTCCTGCTGGAATTATCCACGTCCGTCGGAATGCACAATGGACATGAATGGGTGCAGGTGATCAGACAGGATGCTTATGTATCTGTCACCTGTCAGAGTCGTATCTTGACGTATCAGGGGTCCAATTTCACGCCAACTGCACATGTCCCATACCATGACAGAACCTCCACCAGCTTGAAATGTCCCATGTTGACATGTAGGGTCTATGGAGACATGAGGATGTCTCCATACCCGTAAACTTCCATCCACTCGATACAATTGGAAACGAGACTCGTCAGACCAGGCAACGTGTTTCAAGTCATCAACAGGCCAATGGCGGTGTTGGCGGGCCCAGGCGAGGCGTAAAGCTTTGTGTCGTGCAGTCAACAACGGTACACGAGTGGGCCTTTGGCTCCGAAAGCCCATATCAATTATGGTCCGTTGAATAGTTCACACGGTGGCACTTTTTGATGCCCCAACATTGAAATCTGTGCCAATTTGAGAAAGGGTTGTACGTCTGTCACGTTTAATGATTCTCGTCAGTCGTCATTTGTCCCGTTCGTTCACGATCTTTTTCCTGCCGCAGCGATGTCAAAGATGTGATGTTTTACCGGATTCCCGATATTCACGGTACAGTCGTGAAATGGTCGTACGCGAATATACAAGTTTTATTGCTACCTCGGAGGTACTATGTCCCATCTCTCGTGCGCCGTCTATAACACCACGTTCAAACTCACTTTAATCTTGATAACGTGCCATTGTAGCAGCAGTAACCGATCTAACAACTTTTCCAGACGCTTGTTGTCTTATATAGGCGCTTCCGATAGCATCGCGTTACTCTGATTGGTTCTATATCTCTGTTATTTACATACGCTGGCCTATACCAGTTTATTTGGCTCACCAGTGTACTTGAGTTTGTTAAATTACCGCTCACTTTGTCGTAAAGGCCATTATTACGGGGATATTATAAATATATTAAAACAAAATTCCAAGAATTTTTCAAATATATCACATTGCACTAATATTAATATTGCATTGTGTTTACGAGGACTTGGCTTCCAGTTGTGTGGAAGGTACCAGGAACAATTTTAATTAACAGAAAGAAAGCAAATAAATGCCAAAGGTTGCTTAGTTATCAAGCTGGAATATCTAGATTTTAAGTAAAAATATGTAATTGGTTATTTTCTCACTTGTGTTCAAATTTTACATTAGCTATACATTTCTGTAACATTCTCTTTATTTGTTTACTTTGAGCCTCTGGTTACCGACCATTTGTAAGAATATAAAGACAAATTGTCCAGAGTTGCAAAATAATATAGCTTAAAGACTCGACAGTTTAAATCAGCATTGTCTGTCACTAAATCGCAAAGCAGAGTCATGATTTATTTCATCAATGCCAACTTTAGCGATGCTACATAAACGTACTTAGGTTTATTCGAATGCTTACAAAATACATGTTAATATCGATGGTAACAAAGAACAGGAGTAAATAGCGAGTAAAGTGGGCAATAGCATAACGTCGAGTGAATGACCAGAGTCAAGTTACTCGTTACCTTTATGAACGTAAACACTGCGTCAGTTATCGCCTTCACGACTACTGGCCACGCCATAGCTCAAGAAAACTGGCGTGCGAATGTAGTTCACGCCTAGTGGGCGTGGCGTGTCATCGTTACAGTTAGAACGTGGTCGTCGTCAAGTTCGGCGAGTGAGTAATCAGCAGGGACACGCTGCTTCAGAGTGGTCGGGGTATAGGGGCAATGGTCGTACCAGGAAGTAGCTGAACTCGCCCTTACGACCGGCTTGTGCTTTTGGCGATGAGAGCTTAACCATGTCGCGCCCGCATGCTCAGTCTGCCGAGTGCATTGCACCGTCACTCACTCAGGAAATACACCGTTCACACGGGCGCGTCAGGACGACCTCTTCAGTCCTCAAAATAAAATAAAGAACAATCCGAAATTTTTTTTGTAATGTTAATGAAATGCTGATGCGGAATAACAGTAGCCTATATCTTACAGTGCTGGCTGTAGTGGCATGCACATTACACTAATTCACGTAGCACACCGGTTTATTTAGCTGTTACGCGGTCAATCAGGTACTTTGTATGTCAGCCTTCGAAAAAAGTCTCTGTTCGTAACTGAACATGTAGTAGGCCTATACTTTTAACGGACATACTGACTGGCATGTTCCCAGTAAAGTTGGCAGCAATGTAAGAAAAGTACACTGCTAAAAATGTTACGAAAATGTACAGTTAACATACGGAAATGTAATCAGTATTGACAGAACGTCTGCGTGTTTTGAAAACGAACACTCTACACGATGCATTCTTCGCCATTGTAATCAGAATATTATTGTTTCTGCTGCAGTTGGAATATCTACGTCTTTTAGACATATTATTTCATACATCAAAAAGTAGCTTCCAGCACATGCAACAACACTTACAATACTTACAACACTAAAACATGACAAATACTTTTAAAAAAATTGTGCATGTAACATTCCTGGAAACAACATGTTAATACTTCAATTGTAATAATAAATTCGTATAAGTGAGATGTAATAGTCAAAGGACGTTTCTGTTGGCCAGCGGTTTTTCTCGTAGCTCTACCGTTTCCCCCTGTCCTTGCATTCTGCCGCTGCTTCATCTTCACCTCATTTACCCTCATCTGCGCTCAAGACCTCGCTGCTAAGCACCAACCAAAACCTCTCGTCTCAGCTTCCTCGCTCGTTCTCTCAGCTTAGCTAGAACCTCAATTTAACAAGAACTTTGAGGTTCGCGAACTGCTCGATTTCTACGCCAATCATAAACCCGGCAAGATTACACAACAGCTCTCTCCTACACCAAAGCCCAGAAGTAAACTAAACAACACATTAATAAGGGGTGAGTGTTGGTTAGTCCAGAGGCATCATCTAGGACAGTTAGCTTACGTCCGCTTCGCATCTTCTTAAATACACAGCTTCAAGAGTTCCCATACCCGTTACTTAGTGGCGACACCTTGAGTACATGCAATCATTACCAACGAATTCAGCTGCAAAAATAGAAGAATGTATTTGTAATGTTGGGTACCGTGAAGCACAATACTGTTATATCCAGCATTATGCCCGCCGCTCTTTAAAACCACTCGGTCCTAATTAGTAAATTATGGTGAGAAATAACTGAATTTCTCTGCAATACAGCGGTTTTGTGTATCACGACCGTCAGCAAAGTTTTTAGTTTACTCAAAACAGGGAGACAAACCCTCTTTGTCTCCTTCTTCACGATGAGTATAAAAGAATACCTCAACTTTGAAGGTCTATAATATCAAAACCAAGCAACCTACAACCTTGATTGACCAATCAAATGAACCGCGGAATTGTGAATTTTGTTCGCCATATCTTCATAAATGTCCAATGTGACCACCATGAGCGGCTCGAACGACATCTACGCGATAATCAAACTCGTTCCACGCTCTTGTGAGCATGTCCGGAGTTACGGTTTGGATGGCGTCCGTAATTCTCGTTTTGAGGTGGTGAGGGGGAAGCGAGCTCGAATTCAACACGTCAATGTGAAGGGAACTGTCTGATGTTTCCTTTATGTGCCGAGAGATGGCACTGGGAGCGTCTTTCATCGCACTATGAGCGTGTGTTGTGTGTTAGTTCACATGGATCATACTACCACATGTTAAAGTTCTGAGTACGGCCCTGCGTAGAGAATATGGACAGTGAGTGTGCCATGCTGGTTGGACGGGACTATTTATTGGTTCTCTCGTGCCCCTGCCCACTTTAATCAGCAGCAAAATTAAAGGGGCGGCGTGGCCTATAATACACGATGCGGAACCTATCGGAAGCTGTCTTCGTGCTGCTAAAATAATTCGACTCTAGAAACATCTAGATGCTCCTTCGTAATCTGAAATGCGCAGTATCAGAGAAATATTAGAGTTAGAAGTAAAACTGTGCTGCCAAACTATTGACTTTATGCGGGTCGTTATTGTGGCCAAGTATGTGTAGGAGTACTCGGAGTGCTTCCTGACTGTTACTTGTTATCGATCGTCTGAACAGGATAGAGAAAATGGAGATGTGAAGTTTTGAGTGAAGGATAAACTGTGTTCTGTGCTAACTAGTGCATCGCACCAACTGCCTGTGTTTGTCCTGAAAGAAATAGTTTATTACTCTACACAATGGGACGTAAATTAACTATCATTGTACCAGTGGTAACTCCATTCAGTTAAATGGTGTAAATAAATTACTTCATCACGTAAAGGCATTTCATTAATTTAAAAAAAAACATTTAGTTACAATCCTGACTACGCTTTGAGATTGTTACAGTAAGTTTAAAACATGACCTAGAAATGCTTTATTGAATGTACGTTTTATAAACAATCACTTAAGAGCACTTAGATCCTAGCAGGTAAAGGATCCTCTTAATAATTTAAACCTAAATATAAATTCATACTCGGTGTATTATCGTAGTCTCGAACCCAAATCCTCCATACCACAATCTGGTTCCCAATTGTTTGTACCATGAAGATTAGTCAATGTCCGAACTAGGGACTGGAAAAAAAATCTCATCGTTTATTTTCGGGCGTTTGGGATTCCATCATAACTCATTTACATCATAACGGATCGGTGTTCCATCATAACTTCGAAAATTAATCCATCATAACTTCGAAAATTAATACATTTGCATGAAATAACACCAGACGCAGTTCACTTTGCAAAATATGCAATATGAATGAAAACGTGTTGCTATCGCATGTGTATAGTATAAATTAATTTTCGCATTATAGTCTCAATGCGTATATTCGAGCGAGTACCGAGTACCTGTACAGGTAAATTTTGGCATGCCTGTTATGACATTCCATGCAAAGAAGTTACTGGAAGCGCTAATTGTTCATTCCATTGGTACGTTTAGAAAAATTGTGAAATTATAAATATCTATTGGTTTCTCAAGTAGTTAGGTTGAGCTGTGTAGCTTGAACAATGTTAACAGGCACACACAACAGCCTAGGGACTAGTGCGGCAGTTATTAATTTATTTTGCTCTTTAAGCGAGGGGATGTTCCCCTTTGTGAATGGTTTGCGTAATATCCCATTACATGTTTACCCCACTGTGTGTCAAACTGTGATTTAGTCAAGAACATAAGACAGGCATGTCAGATTTTTGACGTGACAACGTCTTATAATTCGATAGAGCCGGCTGCACGCACGAAAAAACATGACTCATGCGGCGTTACCTCGCTCTGAGGCGTTCCATGTAAGGCNCGTTGAAGAAAAAAAAACAGTTGCTTCAGTGGTGCTGCCAGATGTCTTCCTCTGAAGACGAAAAAAGAGGTCAATAAATAAAAGGAGAACACTTGGGAATCGGTGTATTCCAGAGTTACACACATTCCCACATTTGTTCTTGTCGTTGACGTTACTCGGTACACACTCGTTACGTCATAGTTTCTGTACTTGTAACAGTTCATATTTGCTGATGTCAATTCTGGATTTTTAAATAATTTTATGACTTTCAAATGAAATTTAAAATGAACATCCTTATTAACATTTTCTGTGTTAATAAGTAATACGTTTTATTTTTTTCTTCACTTTAATTTGCAGCCGTAAACACGTGAATACACATAAAATGACCCGTGAGAAGGTGTACTCATTTGGAAAGTAGGCCGGCATTTGGAAAGAAGGCAAACCATTACTTGGTTGGCCTCCAGCCCTCGACGTGACGCAGTTTATAAGCGGCGGGATGATCAATGTTTTTCGAGTATATTATCATTATTAGGTTCCATCATCTTTAACTTTTCGGTGCACAGCTCTACATTTTAATTTTTAAGTTGGAATGCACGGACACATCCCAGGGGCGGATTCAGGAGGAATATATTGCCCCCCACCCCCCCAAATATAGTTTCTAAAAATGTGCTTTAAGGTAACATAAAAGTTAGCAACATATGCTTTTTGCCTCATATTAATATCATCGAAATATTTCGGATGACTGACTGCAAAGTGATTTACCTATTAAATTCTCAATATTTTTTTTTCTAAATAGCATCTACATCCAAGACCCATAAGTAATTTGAACGAAAAATCTTTTGCATTAGCACTGTAAGTTGATAAATGTAATTAAAATAAAGGAGCAAAATACTCTATAATATGTATTACCTTGTACGTTATTTAATAATCACATAGATTACGTATCTAGCTGTAACAATACAAGCATATCTAGCGAAGGAGTGCCGAAATGAAAATTTTCGAAGATGTCTACCCAAACTTGCGTATAAATAATGTAAAATAACACTGGCTACAATTAACTCAAATTGTAGCCAGTGTTATTTTACATTATTTATCTACAATTATATATACAAAGAGNGGTGCCGAAATGAAAATTTTCGAAGAAGTCTACCCAAACTTGCGTATAAATAATGTAAAAGAACACTGGCTACAATTAACTCAAATTGTAGCCAGTGTTATTTTACATTATTTATCTACAATTATATATACAAAGAGAAAATGGATGTAAGATACGAGTACTTAAGATACGCAGAAATTGTCACTACAGCGAACCCTAACTTGCCTTCATTTTGACGTTCGGCTACAAGCTGTATGACCTAAACTTAGGCTAACTGTTGCCAAATTAGGCTACAGTTGGCAACACAAGGACGAATCCAAACGCTTGCAAAAACATTATAAATTTTTTGGAGGGGGAGGGGGTCCTTTTGCCATGCGCAATGCCCTGTATAAGTATGTATATACATATATGTGTGTTCTCATAGTACNGTATGACCTAAACTTAGGCTAACTGTTGCCAAATTAGGCTACAGTTGGCAACACAAGGACGAATCCAAACGCTTGGAAAAACATTATAAATTTTTTGGAGGGGGGAGGGGGTCCTTTTGCCATGCGCAATGCCCTGTATAAGTATGTATATACATATATGTGTGTTCTCATAGTACGGTAACAATATTTTCGCGATATTTTGAATGAGACTTGGATTCTTTTTTGAAATATCAGAATTAAAATGCTTGAGTAAGTAATCTATAAACTAGTGTTAAGTATGTACATTAATAATAGGATTATGGCGATTGTATTATGCGTAGTAGTTTACACATTCTTCAGGATGGAACGTAGCTCAATTTTATTATTTGCAGCTGAATTTACAAACGCATGTAGCCGACTTGTTGGTCGTTAGGTTGGTAACACTGTTCTGCCCTTGCCACATCCCACGCCCCTCTTTCTGAATAAGTCAGTCGAAGGAGCCACGACGTAATCGCAGTGACCGCGAAGCATGAGCTCCACACTGGAGACTGCGTGTTTCTTTTACACGCGACGATGGTTAAATTTTACACTTTCCCCTCAAACTGGAATGCAGAGGCAGCCGATGTTAGACGGATGTTCACAGGGGCGAACACTTCCCGGCGTGGCGGGGGAAAAGAGTCCGGTAACGACTCGCGGTACGAAAGTGGAAGCGCGGGTAATTTAATAAGCAGCGACGGTAGCGAACTCGGCGGAGATGTAAATGACTTTCGCGCGAAGCAGTAGCAGGCATTGTTCGGCGGCCGCTAATTGAGACGAGGCGACGGCAGCCGACACGCATGCGAAATGAAGCTCTCTCGGCGGCACAACTGATGGAAACCTGCAGCGGTGACGACAATAACTGCTTAGTTTTCTTCCGTTACTTTATTAAACTCAGTTTTCATCTTTGGATATGTCATTTTGTGTTGTTTTCCAATTAGGCGAGTTCATTATCGTTCATGTTTTGTGCTGGTACTCTGAATTACGAAGGGGGTTCCCTCTCACACACTAAATTTACCTGTAGTTAATTCTAAAAACTGAAAACAAGTAGGTCTACTTGGCTTACCTGGAATTAAAACCCAAAACCTTATCACGGTACTCATATTATGTCTTAATGACATGGACAACGAAGGTCGGTGTTTTTAAGAACGGTTGAAACGAAGCAGAGACAAATATAAATAAGTCTGTATAGCCGACTACAGTATGGTTTATAGCAACGACATTGCACATGGAGAGTCGTGTGTAAAAACCGTATAATAACTATTCAATACACGTGGTGTGAGGTTCCTTACTTTACAAATATTTTACAATGTGGATGTATTTCGTATATGTATATTTACTGGCGTAAAGCAGTCAGTTACAGAACTCCTTTCTAAGCCCTGTGTTCGGTTATCATTAAATAAATCATCAATGTGCGTTATTTACGAAAAAAAAGTCAGGGTTGTACTTGTGGGAGCGTTCACTTGCAACAACTGAGCACAAGCTAAATTTAAATGCATTAAAAATTCATTGTAAGTAATATTGCAGTTGAAAAAACTTAATGTACCTATTATTTTTATTTATTTTTACCTTAAATATTTAATCAGTTAATTTGTCAAACGACGAAGCTCGTGCATGCTTTTGCGATTGTAGGTAGCATTGAAATTGGAATGAATATAAATTGCGTCTAATGGGCGCAAGTTGTGAGAGGGGAGTAGAGAGGTTTGGACAGATCTTAACAACGAGGTCTTGAGAGCCGATAAGGGTGAAGTGAAGAAGAAATCGAGTGGCGCTGGAATGAAAAAAAAAAAGGGGGAAGGGAGATCCCCGAAAAAGCTCGCCAATCGGCACGATTCCTACGTGCAAAAATCTAGGAGCGACCCCGCTGGGAAATGAAGCCGATTCGCCTTGGTGTGATGTGAGCGCTCTAACCACTACTCCACCATGGCCACAGGAAGGAGAGCGGAGCACACCAACCTAAGTAATGGCACTCTTTTATCACAGATCCACATGCGATCGTCGCCCCTGTGAAGGCATGGCATGAATTCAGCGTCCCAGACAGAGAAGCACTAGAATGAAATGATGGGGAAAATGAAAATACCCCAAGAAAACTCGCACATCATAAACAACGCCCACCAAGTTCCCCACGTGTAGAAATTTAACATAGCGTCCATCGAAGATCGAGCAGAATAGCTGCGCAATATACAAAAAAATCGAGGTTGGAAGATTAGAGAAAAAAAAAAAAAAGATGGAACATCCATGCTCGCATCGTGGCCGTGAGCATAGCGGCGAATAATAGCTGCTATAGGGTTGGAACAGAATGAAGACTGTTGTTATCTCCCTCTTTTTGCGACAAAAGCCTTTCTGCTGCCTAGCTGTTAATTAGTGGCCTGGGGGTTGTCCTGGCTAGTTGGTCTGCTGCAGTATTAGTTTCCGTTGTACTCAATGAAACCTAATATTCGTGATCTCAGCTTTTAGACAAAGCACCCAAAAAGTTTATGTTGATGTGCAGAGTACTTGGTGAGACAATACAAGTGAGAACAGCCCAAGATGTGGAATAAGACGTTGAACTAAAAAATATGGCTAAACTAAATGTGTATGTATAGACACATACACATATGTTGTACAGCCAAATAAAGAAAAAGCCAAAACTAATTTCTTAATACTTACTGTATAATTAAAAAAGGTAAATACTATTCTATCAGGAGCAATTTACTTTTGTATGCGTGAATTATAATTACTGAATTTGTGTGAATACAGCGACTGAGTTCATAGCGCATCTGTAAGGTACTGTTGTTCAACCTAGCAGATACCTGCAGATCTACTGAGGCCTGAGGCATGCATATCAAATACTGCTCACCGAAACCACTTTCAATCCTTCCCATACATTCCATAGAAATTCGTCCGCGGGAAGGCATATTTGAATTAATTAGCTCTTAGAATATCTTAAACTTAAAGCTCAACTGGTTTAACTACGACAAAAGCACAGATCCTCGAATCGATGGACGCAGAGCTTCTATAGCAATTGTTTATTGAGTCTTAGTATCGGGCCACAAGGTTAATTGAACCCTTTATCTTAGGTAAGTGTTCTCTTGGACAGTTTAGTACAGCTATTTACAACAACGCAACACGGTTGGCTTGAAATCTAAAAGCAATAGCCGATTCAGCTGCAAAACAGGTCAGATATAGGGGAGATAGTTAGCTACAGCTGTCCTGGTCATGCCAACTGAAACGACTTTCATAGAATATCCTGGGCCCGGAAATTTGAAGGAAGACGCCTACTTCGCGGACGAAGTAAAATATGGGAGAACAACGTATAGAGATGACAGATAGCTGGCGAGTGGGAACGAGAGAGAGCCACTGGAGAGAGGAAAACTTACAGAGAAGTGTGCGTGGAGGCGAAAGTTGTCGGAATAGCTCGGTCTACTGCGTCTATCCGTGTTATTAAGAATCGAGAAGATAGGGTGTTCTGATGGTTTCAGTTCGATGGAAATTTCCTTCTGCTCGTTATCAAAATAGAAAGTCCTATTTCCCAAGATCCGAATATAAAATAAACATTTGAAGGTATATACGTACGCGTGTGTGTCTGTAATCACGACGTTGTTTATAGGCCGCTTTTAATCACAAATATAAAGCAGTTTGGAAAATAATAATTAGTAAATTATACGATTTCTACCGTTAGATATGCAGGCTCTCGGTTCCAACTCCAAGTTAGATGAATCAGTACATCGGCGGTTACCTCAATAGCAGCACCTTTCGCACATTGCCAAGCTAATGTTAAACAGACACAATTTTTTTATAGAAAAATATGAAAGTTACTATGCGATATGTTCACAGACGTTATATTAATTGTTATAGTGGCAATTCAATCCAGCTATTGTATTTAATATTCTTGTAATAAAATATACCAATTAAAAAAGTTTCTTGAGAACACACAACATAAATTGACACGCAACTGCCACAATTTTTTTTTGGAATGTGATATACATATTTTAAAAACGCAAAGTATTTATTCCTGAANATAACTTGACACGCAACTGCCACAATTTTTTTTTGGAATGTGATATACATATTTTAAAAACGCAAAGTATTTATTCCTGAAAAGCTTCTTCATTTCTGCTCATTAACAGGGTGTGGGACATAAATGATCTTCAAATACGTCAACGGAAGTCTACAGGTTTTTGGACTGTAACAGAGAAAACTAAAAAAACGGCAATATTAACTAACAATTTTTGCCATCTTTGTGAACAACTATTTTGCAATATTGGTGCATCTGTTTCGCATAATACCTTGCGCCGCGATAACGGGGTCAGGAATAGCTGGGCAGAAATTAATAGCTTTAGTAAAATACTACTTTCTCTCACAGTTAGTAAAGATTATTCTGTGTAATTGCCTTTTATTTGATCCTCCATATTTACTTCCGTAAATTTTTAAAATACGATTAACATCAATGGCGTTAATATATCGTCCGATGCCCCCATAAAAGCGCTGCTTGATTCCTTAGTGACCATGGCCAGTTTTCAATCACTGAAGAATTTCCTGCCTGTAAATGCATCGATATTAATGAGAACGCAGACTAGCATCTCTAAAGTAATTTGGACAGCAAATAATGAAAAGTAGTTCTATTTCATGAAAATTTAATATTTGCAGCATACGTAAGGCCTCTAATGATATGCTTTACTCTGTTGAGGGAGGATTGGCGTAAGAGTAAAATATTTATTTTTCTAACAAGTTCAGAGCACCACTCTTTCTGTGCGTGGATACAAATAATAAGGTCGATGATTATGTACATTTTTGACACGTTGCGGAATACAGGTAGAAAGAAAAAAAACTAAGTAGGACTTACGACTTCAGGTACAATTAGCTGTGAACCATTTGCGAGGATTCATTACAGCTGCTGAAAATGTGCACTGGAGGCACTCTCGATTTGTGCAGTGGCTCGCATGATGGTTCCCGAACGAAAATTTTGTTGCAGGCGATCAACAAAATATATTAGAATTAATGATTTAGGAAAAACACTATTGCAGTTTTTATGTGAAACAATTTTTATTCGTATTGGAAGTAATTTTTTCCTTTTTTTTTTTTCCCCCTTCAGCTTGACGTTTTTCGAATTTGGTTTTTCAGAGACAGGACCTTGAACATTACATCCGCAGAGTGCAGCCAAGCTGTTCGCGGTCCACAGTCGAGCGCAAGCAGGAAATTCCTGCGTGCGATGAAGCGCCTGTCCTTGGTTAAGAAGCGCGGGAGAGATAAGGGCTACACTGCCATGCGCGTCAAGTGCGCCATGGCCGCTATGCGCAAGACTCAGAACTTAAGTGCAGTGTTATCGTCGAGTTGTGTGTACACAAAGGGACTTTCAGCGGTGGCCCTAAGAATTTTTGGCTGTAAATCTGTAGCAAACTCAATACAGGCCCCTATCATAGTTTCGCTCGTGTGTTCGGGTAGTATGTCTTAAGATAAAGCAGTCTAAAAAAGCCAGCATCTGAAATTTGATCTCGTTTCGGGTATGTTTTCTTGTCTTAGGTAAACTTTTCGTGGACATGATTAATAGTTTAGTCAAAAAGCTGTATTTGAAACATGCCATGAGTAACGCAGTTCAAGCGCTAGGTCGGTGACCGCCTAACTCAGAGCCGTACGCCCTACGGCTGAAGGAAAATCTATAATCCCAGAACTTCCAATTAGGAAGCCGGCACTATGACCCTGGAGCCTCTCATTTCCTACGCCGGCCGACTTGCGTCACTGCTGATCTTGGCGTAGCCTGGATTCCACATCGAGATAACGACGACCAGGCAAGCCTGGCATCTCGCCGACCTGCACAGCTACCTTACGAGTCTTTGTTCCGACAAAGGATCTGTAATTACGTGGTGATTTATTCTTAAGACATCACCCGCTGCGTTTCTTTCTTGGAATTTAATGAGCGGAAGGTGTTACATTAAACGCCTCTTTCAACGCGCAGGCCAAATTTCCTTGACCTTCGTGGAAGGTCCCCCATTGAAGACTAGAGGTGAAAAAATTATACAGCTTAACTACCCAAGCTGAAAAATGAAATGCAAAACTCTTACTTTAGGGCAAAAATGAGTGATACAGATAAACTGAATACACACACAGCAAGGTAAAATATTATTAGACAGTAGACGTACAAGAGAGACAAACATGCAATCTGAAGGTTGACCAGATCTGAGTTATGGCTTTTCAAGTGCAATTATATCAAAGGCATTATTAATTAGTATCTGAGAATACAATCTCTGTTAACAATGTATCAGTATGCTGCGGTACAATAGGTTGTAAAAGAAATGGACATGAAAAAANGCGAATACAATCTCTGTTAACAATGTATCAGTATGCTGCGGTACAATAGGTTGTAAAAGAAATGGACATGAAAAAATTTTTTTCCTTTCGCAACAATGTCAGCTCGTTACTTTGTCTGTATAACATGCCTGTTACACCTTGCTGCACATAATTCCAACTGTTGGTACTATCGCTACCTGGAATACGAATGGCGATTGCTTGTGCCCTAATTACGTCGCGTAAAGAGCGAATTAATGTCTAGTAATGTTCTACCTTTATGCACGCAACTTTGCACAGGATTTGTTGGGAAAATTCCCTCTGTGTACCTATTTGTATAATATACTATTTATTATGCATATATAGTAAACATATAAATAATACATAGACGCATACATGCGTCAACGAATTCACACTCGACCTCGTAAAAAATNGAGAATACAATCTCTGTTAACAATGTATCAGTATGCTGCGGTACAATAGGTTGTAAAAGAAATGGACATGAAAAAAAATTTTTCCTTTCGCAACAATGTCAGCTCGTTACTTTGTCTGCATAACATGCCTGTTACACCTTGCTGCACATAATTCCAACTGTTGGTACTATCGCTACCTGGAATACGAATGGCGATTGCTTGTGCCCTAATTACGTCGCGTAAAGAGCGAATTAATGTCTAGTAATGTTCTACCTTTATGCACGCAAATTTGCACAGGATTTGTTGGGAAAATTCCCTCTGTGTACNCAAATTTGCACAGGATTTGTTGGGAAAATTCCCTCTGTGTACATATTTGTATAATAGACTATTTATTATGTATATATAGTAAACATATAAATAATACATAGACGCATACATGCGTCAACGAATTCACACTCGACCTCGTAAAAAATANATATATAGTAAACATATAAATAATACATAGACGCATACATGCGTCAACGAATTCACACTCGACCTCGTAAAAAATATTGAATAATTCTTGGGTAGCCTCGATTATCAACACAGGTCGTCTGAAATTATTAGTAGCAAGTTTTTACTAACACTGATGCCTGATTAGGATCTGTATTCATAAACGGGACACGATACCTTTACGTCAGAACACTGGCCACTGTAATATGGAGATTTACATATGCAGCACAGCCTATAGCGTGATGTATATCGACTATGGAAGTAATTTCAATGACATCGTGATGATGTTGGCGATTAATAACTTAATGCTCTAAATTTTTTTTACCTGTAAAGAAAAATCTCGGCACACTCTAAAGGGTGTCCCCCACCATAGCCTAATACATCAGTATTTATTAATGGAGTTGAATAACATTTAACCTAAGAGGCCATGAAATATACTAGATCGCAGTTAACAAATGTTTTTTAACTTCAATTAACGTAAAAGTATTTTGAAAGTTATAGTAACACTGCGTGTTACTATAACTTATAAGCTAAATAACTATAACCAAAAGAAAGAATAGATATTATCAAACCTAATGGACTTAAAGTAGACAAAGCAATAATCCTTTTTAAATAAAATTCATAATTAGCTCATAACCCAGATATAACTATTGTTACTAAAGAAATAAATAATAATAATGTAGATAATCCACTATTAACATATAATGGATTAAATCGAATTAATAAATATACCCCTGCAGTGTATATTTCGGGGTGTACATTCACCCCGAAAAATTAAGCTGGAAACGTCAATACGACTTAGGTTCAAAATGATTACTAATGTTGGCAAACTCCTTTAAAGACGGCTCTGAAAAACAGTACATAATATACCAAGAATCAAACAGCCAATGCCTATACTAGTCAACGATTCAACCTCAACGAAGTTGTCTCGTACTATCACGCTGTTATCGATGACTTCATTGGAAAATTTTAAAACGAAGACATGCATAGTCTGGCACGTAGGGAACACTCAACACGCTCGACATGATACAAATGTCGGAATGCAGGCATATACACCGAGTACTGGTGGAGAAGGANGGGGGGGGGGGGGGTAATAGCGGTATACCCATACCACTTTCCAGCCACAGCCGCTGCTCTGATTTGTCAGACAGTGGTCGGCCACTGCTTTAGTTCGATGTATGTTAAGTATTTATAACTTATAATAAACTTCCTGTAATTGTTCTTACATCTATCGGAACTGTACTTCACCCATGTTGTCACAATATCTTGCGCTGTTCTGAAACCTACAAATAAACGACATACCAAATAATTGCATGGGAACGCATGCTTACAATTTTGCAGAATGTGTCATGCAATATTGATTTTAATTTTTACTGTATGGTTTCCAAAAGCTCTTAGGCGTAAATAAACATGTCCAGTGTAACGCTACTTCCCATCCGGGTGTTGTGACGCAGTGGCTAGTGCCTCCCACCAAGACAAACCGGGTTCGATTCCCGGCGGGGTTGCTCCTGAATTTTCGCACATGGTAATCGTGCCGAACGATGCCGCTGGTCAACGGGTTTTCTCGGGAATCTTTCGTTTCCCCCGCTCTTGCATTCCAACGCTGCTCCATACTTACTTCACTTCACCCTCATCGGCTCTCAAGACCTCGCTGTTAAGAGCAGCCCAAATCTCTCCAATCTCCAAAAATTATTAATACCTGTGTGTCCGTAACGTCAAGAAAATTAAATTAATAAACTCGCCGATTCCTTTTTGAGTGTAATTGAAACGTTCGCCAATATCATGTTAGTTTGGAGGTGTAAGACTGATTAAAAATAGTAACTACAGCACAATTGTCAATGTTTTCCCACAGATAAATTGCCCAGTGAATAATAACAATTTTAGTTATTCTTTGTGAGTTATAATCTACCAACTACAAATTTTTTTGTATGGTGGCATTACTTGACTTTTTCCCCCACGATGTGTACAGTATTATTTTCTACGTAAGCATGATTTCATTTGATTATAGGTTCAGGGAATATGAAACCAGGCCACCACATGGGTAGGAATATTCTTACGCAATGGTTCAGAGCGTTCTAGGAACAGAACAATAAGCCAGTAGTTGATAGGACAATCTTTCCTATACGTAGCTCCGAGAGATAAAACTTATTGATGGTTGCTGCAGCCACTAATGGAGGCTGTCACAAGCTAAGAGGCTTACCATGTTATACCGACTAGTTGACGTTGACAAGCAAAGCAGATTACTCTCAATGGTAATTTGGTTTCATTCTTTCACAGGAGGTTTTTTGTCGTAAGGTAGCCGGTTTCTCGCTTGTGATAGTAAGTTGCATCGTTCGTTGTCCTCGGTGTACCTTCCCGAGGCGGACTTTTTGGGTGCGGTCACGAATCTCTCCACTCTTTTATTTGTATCAGTACAGTTGTAGTAATTCGTTTTGTTTGTGGAAGCGGGCTAGGTGAGGGTACGGCAGAANCTCTTTTATTTGTATCAGTACAGTTGTAGTAATTCGTTTTGTTTGTGGAAGCGGGCTAGGTGAGGGTACGGCAGAACAGAATATCCTACCTTTGAGTTACAAGCATTAGTTTTAGATTATTGTTAGTTTCGGTGGAGGGTACCGTCTTCCATTAACGTCGTCTGCATATTTCATAGTACGACTTTTACCTTCACTGTTCTCATACATTTTGCTTATTAGTCTGAAATATCTCACGCTCATAAAACAAAAATTACCTAAAGAAGAACGTTAATACGGTATTATCTGAACTCATACGCTAAAAAAGTTAGAGTCAATTAAACAACTAATTTCAGAATATGAGCTTTATAATAAACGTCGACGTAAANACATACGCTAAAAAAGTTAGAGTCAATTAAACAACTAATTTCAGAATATGAGCTTTATAATAAACGTCGACGTAAAAACACTTCTGCCAAAATTCTTAAATACTATTTTGTGTGCTCTTGTAGACACGAAAAAAGATATACAATACTAGATAATACAGAAGTTAGATAGCTATTTATACGGCGAAATCCAGCTGCAGATGCCAGCAAAATGAAATCGCAGGCCAGAGCACATGTCGAAACGCCATTCGCCAGCCAGCGCTGGTAACTTACTTGTTAGCCAGCAGCCCAGTCAAAAGTGAATATTTCACATGACGAGACACGAGGCCAGTGCCAGAGCCCCGCACTCGCGCAACCAATCAGCGAATGCCTACGCACACGTCAAGGGGATTGCCACGCCATTTCACTTCTGTGTACTTAGGCCTACCTTTTGTTTTATGATAACGTACACGTTATCTGATATTAACTATTACGCGTGTTTGAATGAATATAGTTCGCTACATACGGAGAGGTTTTACACCATTAACTACCATGGAAATATTTTGCAGCGTGCGAATCCCCAAAACATGAAATCAAGAACTGAATTTTAACCACTTAAAATAGTTCGATGGGGTTTCTTTTATTGACTACTAGCTTTTGCCAGCGACTTTGCCGGCGTGGAACTCGTAGTTTCGTCACAATATTTTTTAAATAGTAAGTATGTCTTTAAAATGCATTACATAAATGAGAGAATTGTAGCTGTTAAGTTTGGAGTTGTTATTATTAATCGTCTGAGTCAACATCTAAGTTCCACTTTTTACAATACTTCTTTGTAAACAATGTTCTTTGCCATTTTGGAGGGTGACATCAAAACAACCAGGCTGGGGGATGAGCTAACATGCGAGTACGCTACGTAAAACTGACCATCGGAGAAACAGTCCTGNTCAAAACAACCAGGCTGGGGGATGAGCTAACATGCGAGTACGCTACGTAAAACTGACCATCGGAGAAACAGTCCTGACTTGAGACAACTCCTGCGAATTTGAGAGTTTGCCCCTGCGACTTATTTATCGTTTTCAGGAAGCACACTTTGAGAGGAAGCTGCAGTCTCTTGAATTCAAAAGGTTGGTCATTGGGAATCAATGGAATCCGCGGCACAGGCACTGTTTCTCTCTGAGTCGATCCAGTTAGAATAGTGGCCTCGACTGCATTGCCATGTAGAGCTTTGACTTGCAGCCTAGTGCCATTACAGAGTTTCGGTGTCTTCAGATTTCTGAGCAACATGATATGAGTGCCCACACGCAGTATAAGGCTATGGTATAGGAGATCTAGTGGATTTGCTTCGTCTGTATTTACCCCCGTGTCTATTGAATTGTATGCCACTTCTTCCCCTTCGAATGATTTCAGCAAAATGTTATTGATGATCAATTCTTGGTCTTTTTGGGGTCAGAATGGCTATTTCTCACAAACATTCCGTAGACTTGTCATGTATCTGGTCAATGTCTGGATAATGTTTTGTTATCAGCTCCTGAACTGTAGTCATCATAGTGTACAACTTGCCCGGGATAATTATCTGTCGTCTGTTTCTGGATAATCACCGTTTCCTAGTTTGAGCAGGATGTCTGACAATTGACTGTCAGACACTTCACCTCCCAGATGTAATCTAAAATATTTGTTAAGTGTTTTAGCACATTAACATAGCGGCACAAAGAAAATATCTTGAGGCACGCCTTGATTTCATCGGCACGCATTCCTTTCGGCACCATTCGTTAAAGTTTGAAGAAAATCTCCTTTAAACAACACTATCACACCGCCCTTTAAGATTTTGTTACTCTTTATGTCCTGCACAATCGTATTCAAAGATTTATTACTTAGATACTTTTACGAAGTTTTACTTTTGGTTTATTTCTAAGAATCTGTTAACCATTTTTTAATTTTTTATTTTTATGGTATTTTCAGGAAGTTTAGAGTTAATAGGACCATCTGATATTTTTTCTCCATACAAAAATTGAACACCCATTTTGCCACTTTAGGGGTAAATTTTGAGAAATCTCTCTTTTGTGGCTGCCTACATTACAAAATGAATGTTTCCTCCATATGTAATGTTTCTAGAACCAATGTTTGAGGCTAAGCTTTGATAGGTCAGTCAGTCAGTTTTTTCTTATATATATATATATAATTTTTTAATTAGTAAAACCATTACATATAATAACAGTTGATATAATGTATAACAAAAATTGTTTATTGTTTATCGAATAATAATGCGTAGAAAACACAATATTAGTCTACGTGCAAAAAAAATGTTTTAATATTTAGAAAATTATATTATGTAAAATTCAAGAGTAAGCAATAAAAAAANAGTCTACGTGCAAAAAAAATGTTTTAATATTTAGAAAATTATATTATGTAAAATTCAAGAGTAAGCAATAAAAAAAAAAAAGAACTTCATTTTTTGAAATCTCCTGTTATAAAATTTGGTTATAAAGTTATTATTTTTAATATATACGTTTAAATATCATAGAGTCGTACATTATATTATTGAGTTAATTTTAATTTTTAGCCACATTTCCTGAATTCATAATTTATTTCCATAATATTTTTTTGGGGGGAAAAGTTGGCAAAGTTTAAATCGAGAACTATATAATGTATCAAATATTATTGAATGCGATAGTTATTAGGATTCGAATATATTTATAATATATTTAACCCCATCAAAATATATATTAATTAGTTCAAATTCATGTTCTTGGTTCTATGTTTGGGTGACTCGTGCACTGCGAGACCTTTCCATAGCAATTAAACGCATAACTATTTCAAGTAAATGCATCCTAGCGAACACGGAACGCCACGTAAGAATATATCTGGCTTGTGGTAGGTTCAGTTCCACACAATTGTTCACAACTGGTGGAGGTGTTGTCGGTAAGGCAGAGGTGTATGTTTATCCGGCATCGGGCACCGGGGCCAGAGATGGCATCAGCCGGCCGGCCCCGCTATAANTAAGGCAGAGGTGTATGTTTATCCGGCATCGGGCACCGGGGCCAGAGATGGCATCAGCCGGCCGGCCCCGCTATAACGAACTGTTCGATAGAGTATCACGTACGAGGGCAGCCGGCAGTTTCCTGATCTGACCGGCTGCTCCTCCCTCCGCGGACCAGCTCGGCGATAACAGGTATACGTGCGGCGACGCCGTCTCGCGGCCGCCTTGGGCAACGCGATCCAAACTGCGCGCCCAGCCGTTCATCGACCTGGCAGACCTCGCACAGGCCTTGCGCACTTCACGTCGGTCCAGCCTGCGACTCATAACTGTCCCAGCTGCCGACGACNTCCAAACTGCGCGCCCAGCCGTTCATCGACCTGGCAGACCTCGCACAGGCCTTGCGCACTTCACGTCCGTCCAGCCTGCGACTCATAACTGTCCCAGCTGCCGACGACGTCCTTAACCCCCCCCCCCTCTCCGACGAACAAATCACGTCGTGTGTTGGTTTGAGCTTAGGCCGAGGGTAGAAGGGTAGGGGGATGAGCGCAATTCCCATATACCACACTGGAGCTTCGAGCTACCTCATGACCACGGATGTAAAGGCTGTACAAGGTAAAGTGAGTAATCTTGAAAAAAACCTTCGAAAAATGTCACTGGCCCTACCTGTATATATTTTAACGGGTACACAATGTCTGTCATACGCTCACTAAAGTTGGCAACTACGGAGGGAAAGAAGTTTCATGTCATAACGTTTAATGAAAAGTGTTAGTAAAGCATTTGTTGATACTGAAATTATTTAATTTTCTTTCTCTTTTTTAAAATTCTTTTCAGAGTAAAAATTCACAGAAGTTTGAAACATTTAC
Source organism: Clitarchus hookeri (assembly GCA_002778355.1). Taxonomy (NCBI): domain Eukaryota; kingdom Metazoa; phylum Arthropoda; class Insecta; order Phasmatodea; family Phasmatidae; genus Clitarchus; species Clitarchus hookeri. The sequence goes on along the minus strand of NQII01000404.1, from coordinate 377,395 downwards.
ATTTTCAATAATTTCAGAGTTTTACGTGACCGACGCAGGAATAAAGTGATCAGCCTCATTACAATGCCAAATTTGCATATAGTGGAAAGCAATAATACAATNTCAGCCTCATTACAATGCCAAATTTGCATATAGTGGAAAGCAATAATACAATCCGAGTAGATCGTAAGCAGGTATTTCAAAAGTGCTCAGTTTATCATGAACAGCCTATAGCCAAGCTATTAATCCACGTTTGTGAAACGTCGAAAGATCCCAGTGTTTATTTACCAGTATTCCTGTACCATTAAAATTAGGCCCCGTTAAGACATAAGAGTGAGTAGTTTAATACATTTTTGAAACTGTTAATGTTTAAATATTATAATGTTTAATATAATAATAATAATAAAAATATTATAAATTTTAAGCCAAAACTTTGATGAAGCATAATGTGGATTAATAATATATACACAGCGTAATTCACATCCGCCTGGTTAATGCCCCGAATGGTCAGAACGATGGTTAAGACGCTAGTAAATATTACTGACAAATAAGCTAGGGTGCCACAGGAAATAGGCGCCTATATAAACGACATCTCAGCTACGAGGAAAGCTAATCTACAGAGTAAATCTGGGGTATTAACCTGTTGCTTTGATTTAAAACTGTATAATTTTGGGAACTAATGAGCTCCTGTTCGATTGTTCTCCGATCTAAAAAGCAGTTTTCTGTTTGACTTCGTAATTACTAGAATGAGTGAGTGAAGAAATTTGGGCAGCGCTTGACAGCGAGGCCTTGTGAGCCAATGAGGGTGATTAAGGTGAGTATGGAGCGGTGCCGGA
>NQII01000404.1:265501-376501 GCA_002778355.1 Clitarchus hookeri | reverse complement strand
GGGGGGGGGGGGTGAGCAGGCCAACTGTGGTCCCCTAATAGAATTAAATAATATTTCTAAGTGACAGCAGAAACATGTTGTGGGCACCTGAAAACTCAGAATATGGCATAAAAATCGGACACAGAAAATAAATAAAATAAATGCATATATATACTGTTGTCAACAGATAAATTAATGACACATTGAGAATTCCGCAGAAGGAGTTACGTCAGTCATTACATGAAAAAGCAGATAGAAATACTATAACGAATAACGAAACAAACAACAAGGACGTTATAACAGAGATAATGCTATTAAGTCTGTTATGATTTGTATCAAAACTGTAACAACTAGCGCCACCTATTGTTATCTCTATGTCATCGTATTGTTTTCTNACAATCAAAGATGTGTTGTGTGTTCCAAGTATCACAACAAATCTCTTATCTGTGAGTCAATCAATCTGCAATGGTAATGGGGTGTCATTCACGAGTGACAGTTGTATCATTTATAATAGAAAAGGCGAAAAAGTTGCTAGAGCCTCATTAGTAAATGTAGTATACAAACTAAACATGCCCATGTGTTTGTCAGCTGCTGTGATGGAATCCGGGGAAACCTGGCATAGGAGACTAGGACATATTAATAGCAACTATCTTAACAAGATGCAGGATGCTGTGGAAGGATTGCAATTGGATATGAATACAGATATANCTGGCATAGGAGACTGGGACATATTAATAGCAACTATCTTAACAAGATGCAGGATGCTGTGGAAGGATTGCAATTGGATAAGAATACAGATATAAGCAAGATGTCTTGTGTCACATGTTGTGAGGGGAAGCAAAGTTGCTTGCCGTTCTCTCATGAGGGTGACAGAAGTACTGAATTGTTGAATACAGTACATACAGATCTTTGTGGACCTATGGAGAATGCTTCTCTAGGAGGGTCGAGGTATTTTCTTATTTTTGTCGATGATTACAGCAGAATTAGACATATTTATTTTTTTAAAAATAAGAGTGAAACTTTTGAATGCTTTAAACAATACAAAGCTAAAGTTGAAAATGTTCTGGGAAAAAAGATAAAGATTTTACGGAGTGATAACGGAAGTGAATTCTGTAAAGAGGCAATATATCTTAGAAACTTGCAATATGAGATTACAGAGAAAATGTATACAATCACTATGATGATAATCAGAGTGCACAGAATTTGTCGGCAAATCCTATTTTTCACAATAAAACCAAGCACATTGATGTCAGATACCACTTCTGCAGAAACATGATATCGGATAAAATTGTGCATATTCAATATTTGCCAACAGCTGATATGCCAGCGGATATGCTAACCAAGAGTTTAAATTCAGTAAAACATTATAGATTTATAAAACTTTTGGGAATTGAAAGTGTGTAATATTTTGATAAGTAGGGATGTTATGATTTGTATCAAAACTGTAACAACTAGCGCCACCTATTGCTATCTCTATGTCATCGTATGGTTTTCTCTATGTTATTAGTAATAAAGCTATGGTCTTTCAGTCGCCATTGAGTGTTTCATTTCGCTAATCATTACAAAGTCTGTATTACAAAACGCAAAGACATTGGAGAAAGCAGATGCGTGCACATAAACTGGACGACGCGATAGCACGAAGACCATGCGTTAGATAGCACACTCTTACGACGTTTCGAGAAGTGGCAGTTGCTTCCTCGTCAGGCGTGTGTATGTTTATGCATGTATGTACTATAAAACACACAAATGCACAGCTACAGGCTGATTTTGAACATTGGAAAAACGTGGTATTTTTATAGACTTATATATGGAAGCACTTTTCCTGTCAGAGCCAATGACTGTCAAGCACGAGGATGTAAATTGCTAGCGTCTTTCTGCAATGGCTGTTAATTCGCTATTTATTTTTTTATTCTGATCAGCTTCTGTTTTAATAAAGTGTATATGTACTTCANTAATAAAGCTATGGTCTTTCAGTCGCCATTGAGTGTTTCATTTCGCTAATCATTACAAAGTCTGTATTACAAAACGAATAAAACGCAAAGACATTGGAGAAAGCAGATGCGTGCACATAAACTGGACGACGCGACAGCACGAAGACCATGCGTTAGATAGCACACTCTTACGACGTTTCGAGAAGTGGCAGTTGCTTCCTCGTCAGGCGTGTGTATGTTTATGCATGTGTGTACTATAAAACACACAAATGCACAGCTACAGGCTGATTTTGAACATTGGAAAAACGTGGTATTTTTATAGACTTATATATGGAAGCACTTTTCCTGTCAGAGCCAATGACTGTCAAGCACGAGGATGTAAATTGCTAGAGTCTTTCGGCAATGGCTGTTAATTCGCTATTTATTTTTTTATTCTGATCAGCTTCTGTTTTAATAAAGTGTATATGTACTTCAATGTTCCTATGCTTTGTTGACTAAATTCATCCCCGTTGCTGCAAATAAATGCCTAATCATTGATTTTTTTTTAAATTTTTTTTCTAGAACAAGATGAATAGCATTTTCCTAAAATATGTTATGGCTTTTATACAAATCATGTTTGAGGAGTATGGGTTTCCAAATTATTCTCTTCTTAGTGTTCATTTTGTGTTCTTTAATGCGTGTGAAGCCGGTATGTCAGTTTCTCCAAAATACATACTTTCCCATTCGCGAAGAATCTGATAAAAAGAGCTCTGAGTATCTGAAGATGGTGTCACCTTGGCTATCATACATTTTTCTGAAGAATTTAATGGAAAGAGCTTCGTGGATACAGACTAATATTTACGTCAGTAGTAAAGTTTACAACATTATGTAACAGTCTTCTGGAAATATAGAAGTCGAGGAATTTGAAAGAGTTGTTTGCTAGGGTGGAACGAAAAGGCAAAAAAAAATATTTCTTCTCCAAGTCATTTTTAATAGCGCAAATAAGTTGCCTTTTAGGCTCTACAATGAAAATGTAAAATTATAAAAAAAACAAAAACTATCTTGTGCTGCCACAAAGACCTCGAAGTTTTCCTATACTAATTATCTTACATTAAAGGTAAAGTCTTGTCTTTATACTACATAATCGACTTTAGTCTCGAATCTAGGCATTATTTTTCGAGATTCAAGCCTAGAACGAATAAAGCCGTCTCTCTTGACATTTCCACAAACAGCTGCTGAAGCTTCCGTGACCAATTTGACGCATCTTTCGACGGCTTGAGTGTGGCAAGGAAACTTCGGAAACGCCAAGTTTGTCTCTCCTGAATTTATTAAATCCTCGAGTTCTTTTTGCTTAACTGAGAACGTAAGCGGAGGCTCAGTTACAGTACAAGACTGCCAACAAATCAGGTTTTCGTACTCCAGAGCTTCAAAGTTTAAAGGGGGAATAACGAAAGTACGACTTTCTTGTGTGCTAGCCCGCGCCGCCAAAATTCTTCGTAAGCCAAGCTCCCGAATGTGCTTCCTCTCATCGGAAATCATTGCCAGCAAAATGTTTTCCGGGTGCGCAAAGTAACTGTTGCGCTGAATAACAGGGTCTATAACCGCCTTCAAGTCTTCATTCAGGTAGCGCGACGCATGGATGGTTTTCAAAACATGTTTTGCGCCGTCTTTACAGGATGGATGGCATTTTATGTCGAACCAAACGGGAGCGTATACCTTTACTATGTATTCGGCCAGTATTTCCAGATTGCGAGATGGTTTCTCAGTTCCAACATAGAGGCGAAGAATCCTGTTGGCAGCTGTCAGCCACCTAGAGTGCGAAATCCGACCAGGATCTCTCAGAGACAAGCTTTCAGAACAGATGCCACTTGCAACAGCGTTACAGATTTCTAGTAAATATTTCTGATCTGTACTCAAATCCTTCNCTTTCAGAACAGATGCCACTTGCAACAGCGTTACAGATTTCTAGTAAATATTTCTGATCTGTACTCAAATCCTTCCTGTTAATGGCACGCATCTCTGTGACAATTGGATGGAACGCTGCTACCGGGAGGTTTTCGCAACCGATCAGTTTTTTTCCGATAGTGATCAGTTTTTTTCCGTTGATCCATCTAAGTGTTGAAAGAGATGACGTAAAGGAAGTTCATGGGCCTGTAGTTGACATATCAGCCACTGAACTGGTCGCCCGAGAAAAGATTCTATCTTCGTGATTACCCCATTTTTATGTCCAGTATTAACAACTGTACCATCACAACCAACANGTATTAACAACTGTACCGTCACAACCAACAGCCAGTTCTGATTAATCAAAGTTGTTGTTTTCCAAATGCGCAATAATCTATGTAGAAACAGATTTAGCAGTACCACATGATGGAGTTACGTGCCCGATATAAATAGAACCTGGTTCCTGGATCAAAGAATAATGTTCCTCTTTTACNACAACCTGGTTCCTGGATAAAAGAATAATGTTCCTCTTTTACCGTTTTTCGGTATGATTTTTCAGCTTTTTTCTCGATCTTAATCGTATCGTCCTNAAAGAATAATGTTCCTCTTTTACCGTTTTTCGGTGTGATTTTTCAGCTTTTTTCTCGATCTTAATCGTATCGTCCTTTCTTCCATCAAAATACAAGCCCTGAAGCAGTACGGTATTTTCCATATCTCTTTTCTGGAGTTTTTCGCAGTTTTTTTCTCGCTGTCTTCTTACTTTCATCCTGTCTATTACCTTCGTCGTGTCTTCTTTTTGTATGATTCCAACATCTTGTAAAACAGCACTAGCGATTAACGCTGCACCTCTGTCAGAAACACCAGTTCGGTCGCAAGCTAATGCCAGTTTAGAGAGAGGCAGTGTCATTCGATTCTTAATGTATNGACAGTTTAGAGAGAGGCAGTGTCATTCGATTCTTAATGTATGGAGTGCGATTTTGTTTCTTTTTCTTTTCTGGTGACGGCAAAAATTCTTCACTTTCCACACTCGAAGAAGGCAAGCTATCCGACTCCGTATCAGAAGTTAATCGCTATGCAATGGTTGGCTTAGTTATCCCACGTTTAGTGAGGCGTGACATTCTCTGAACTTGCCTTTGATATTTCTGTTCGTTCGTTCTTGAAGCAACGACATCTACCGCGCCCATGATCATCTTGCGTTGGCTTCTTTGGTCCAAAAGAAACCCGCGTTCTTCTTCTGGAACCTTGCGGATTTTTGGGCAAACACACTTTTGGAAATCAACGCATTTGCAAGCGGAAATATCNGCAAGCGAAAATATCGGACAACTTCGATTTTGCGTCATGTTGAAAAGATTTAGTCTTGACAGTGAGACTAGTTTGGCGTTTTCTCTGTATATAGTTCTTTATCAATGCTCGATATTTATCATGGTAACACCGCAACATCTGGAGAACTCGTGTGTGTGATACTGTCGGTATTGAAGCCTTCTGCCATAACTTTTCTACTTCTACTACAACGTCGGTTGCAATTTCTTTGAAAGATGGTTCTTTCATAGGTTTCTTAGATTTAATTTCGTGTTTTATCCAGAGATATAACTTCATCCCATCGTCAAATGTAGATAAAACGGACTCATAGAGTGGTTTAGGAGCACCAAATACAGCACAATTCAGTTTCTCCCTCGTATTCACTTGGCCTTTAGTCTCCATAATATTTGTATCACTTCATTCACAGAAATAATAAAATTAGTACCTAATGTACTTAATCTACTAAGAAACAATCGAATTAAGACGATTTACGATAGCCGCTAGCACTACAAGTTGCAATTTGTCTTCACGCATGAAAGCGGCGCGAGTGACTGACTTTGAGGCGAAGGGGTGAGGGGCGGGTAAAGAGTGAAGTATATCTCGTGACGCGATTCGATTCCATTCGTCTTGGATGCGCGAGAAATTTGATTCTAATTACAACTTTAGTGTAAAAGGCTATTGTAACAAAAACAGCTAGAGAGCGAATTATTCTCAATTTTATAAAATTTTATGATTGATGTGGCAGCATAAGATGCTTTTAAATCGATCTAAAAGGTTTGCATATCTAAAAGTTATTGTTAAATGCAACTTTTCCGCACTATTATAATTGAATTAAAAAAAAAAAAACAGAACTTTCCACCCTATTGTTTGCCCCCATATTCAACAACAGTAGGTAAAAACTATGCACCAAGTTGCGCAGACACAGCCACAGTGTGGAACTAGAAGCCACTGTCTTCGCATAGAACACACAGATGTTTAAAATGACCGATATTCTTGTTTCAGGAGAAGGAGCTACTCATCGAAATGTACGAACAGTCCGCCGAATTTGAAACCAGAGTAACTGTTCTTAAAAACAAGTTATACGTCTTTTCTGATTTAGTAGTTGTAAATCAGGTCCCAGTATGGGGAAGAAAGAGTTTTCCTAATTTGGTTCCTTTAAAAATCGGTAATTCGGTTTTGCCTGTTTGCCATATTTGGTCTAAATGAGTTAACAGCCTTCAGATACTACGTCGTGAAAACCGAAACAAAGTTGACCTAAAATAAAAACGAGATACATTTGTAAATAGTAAATACGGTTTCCTCTCCTTATAATCAACTCTCGCGCCTTATTTGCTGGAAATAGGTTGTATTATTCCCGAAAAATATTAGAAGCAAACATTTTTCACTTGGGTGAATGATTTCCTACAACGTGAAAGAAAAGTAGATAAGGAATTCAAATAACACAAGGAGCCACACTTATTAAAAAAAAGAGCGTCGTATTTATTTGACGTTAATCAGAAGGTATAAATTGCATAGCAGTTACATTGTAGGGCGTAAAGTGATTTAAAGGCGTGAGCTGGTCTGAGTGAGAGACGAAAGATGCTCCATGTACACCTTCCTCCCCTCCCCTTTCCCAACAACTGGTTGATTAACTACTGCTTCTAGCCTTAACGGTGCTGAAGCTACATGACGTGATGGAGGAAGCATTTTTTCCGCCTGATATGTCAGACCTCTAGGACAGAGAGATGGTGTCTGGTCAGCTAACGGGTGTATCTCGCTCGCCCGTGTCCTTCTGAAATTTTTTTTTCAGGCGCTAAAACAAAAGCAGCCCCGGATCGTCGCTCCGTTGGTATCCGTGATGAGAGGCATCAATACAGACTCGCAGAGGTATTCGGAGTCCACAAATAAGGTATCTGACCGCCGACGAAGTGAGTAGATGCAATAGTAATGCAGGGTGAGGATAGTAATCATCGAGTGTCGGAGTTCTGAGGTAACGGTCGTAGATGTCCTGAAGGGCGATAAGGAATGAATCGCTAAAACAGAGTCACGAGGAAATGCAAGGGTGGGGGAGAATCCCCGTCAGCCAACGGCAATGTCTGCCATGTATCCTGCACGTGAAGTTCAGTACGCGACTCGCCGTCGGGAATCGAACTGGGACCGCCATGGTTGGAGTAAGTCTGCTGGTAAGTCAACATCCGCAGCCCCAGTGAATCCGGGTGTCGTCGCCAGCACGACAGGGTAGTGGAAGTCCGCCATGCGGCGAGAGTGTGTCATCTGGCTCTCGAGACGTAGCGGCAACGGCGACAAGAACGCCTTGTCTCGCCAGCCGGTCTACGAGCGCAAGGAGCGTACGGAAGAGTTGCAACTCAACAGCGTAACGAGAGAACCTTATATTATTCATTTGTTTGCCCAAGTAGGTTCTGTAGCACTGCCAACGTTACAACACAAGGTAAATTACAAATGTTTACTTTGTCATGTTGGCAGATAAATCACATTTTTGTTCTTAAGAAATTAATGTACCGAATTATTAAACACATGGAACGCCATCTAGAGGAAAACAATCTTATCTTCCAAGAGTTAGTACCGTAAAACCGGTGCACGATTCCCTACAGGAACTTAAAGTGTTTTGCGTGTTGCCCACATTCGGGCGTTCCACGTCTTTGTTACTATACAACGTGTCTCTGAATGTATGTTACAAACTTTGCGAGGTAATTTCTGACGCAAAACCTGGGAGAAAAAACCATAATTGCCAACCGCGCATACGTGTGTGGTAGTTTATTGCTAGGATATTAATGAATGCATACATTTTACAGTTTGTTACAAATCAAGGTGTTTAATACATATAACGTTTGACATTACACGTAATACACTTTTTAATTGGTAANTTTAATACATATAACGTTTGACATTACACGTAATACACTTTTTAATTGGTAATACATATTTTGATAGCTCTGACAAAAGTTTATTGGGAATAAACCCAGTAGTAGCATATTTGTTCATTGCAAACTCTCCCAATTAACAAAGTAACGTTCCAAATAATTGTATGAAACGTAATTGCTGTCGGATGACTTGATGTGTGTCGTCTCTTTTGGCAGAGATTCGTAGGGTGCAGAGGTGTTGCCTACCCACGCAAGCTTGCCATCGCACCCTTTGAAAATCTATGCACTAATTTCTTGACGATGGTTAGCCTGCGACCCTATTTGTTAATGTGTACATGTTGACTTCAAGCATCAAAAGTGGACAAATGTTTTATTTGCGATCATAGTTTGGCAACCCCAATTTAATTTATGAAAAGGGATTATACAAACTAAGTTTTCTGAGATTATAGTGTGTTTATAATAAACGCTGTTCACTAAATTCTTTTTAATCTAACGTAGTTTCTGATATATTTAAATTAATTAATTACAAAACTTTTTGATTTAGAGGCCATACTGTCCTCAGTGATCACTCTAGTTTATGAATCGTATTATCTTTTCAGTTTGATTTTGCATTANATTTAGAGGCCATACTGTCCTCAGTGATCACTCTAGTTTATGAATCGTATTATCTTTTCAGTTTGATTTTGCATTATGAATCACATCATTAGTTTCTAAGATACATTTACGGACACGTTGTATTTTTCGTGGACCTTTCATAGCAGCGGAGTTTATAAAAATAAAACAAATTAACTTTTTTTTTTTTTTTTACTTTAGACATATTGGTTAATAATACGAATTAAAAAATAGAAAATTTCTTCTTCATGAAATTAATGAAGGCAAAATAACAGTGGCATTTACAATTATTTCCATGGAACAATTTGATGACAGAGACGGGTTTTACAGTGTTTGCAGATCTTGTTGGTATTACACATTACACAGACAATCGGTATTTTCTCATAGNATTTAGAGGCCATACTGTCCTCAGTGATCACTCTAGTTTATGAATCGTATTATCTTTTCAGTTTGATTTTGCATTAGGAATCACATCATTAGTTTCTAAGATACATTTACGGACACGTTGTATTTTTCGTGGACCTTTAATAGCAGCGGAGTTTATAAAAATAAAACAAATAAACTTTTTTTTTTATTTTAGACATATTGGTTAATAATACGAATTAAAAAAATAGAAAAATTTCTTCTTCATGAAATTAATGAATGCAAAATAACAGTGGCATTTACAATTATTTCCATGGAACCAATTTGATGGCAGAGACGGGTTTTACAGTGTTTGCAGATCTTGTTGGTATTACACATTACACAGACAATCGGTATTTTCTCATAGANCAGAGACGGGTTTTACAGTGTTTGCAGATCTTGTTGGTATTACACATTACACAGACAATCGGTATTTTCTCATAGATATTATCCAAGTGGTTCAGCTGAACTTTTAAAGTGTATAACATTATTAGGAATCACATATGGCCATAAATAATGTAACTAATTTTGACATTTATTTTCGGGACGAGCATACATTCTTAGACAGTCGGCGTTATGCCTGGCTCACGTGTACACAATAACGCCGAATTCGGAGAGCGGGAAGCTAGAAGAGCCAGTGAGAGTTCTACCTAATTTTCCACAATAGTCACGCCGTAAAAGTGAACTCGCAGCAGAATTTCTGATTTCAGAACAATTTTCGTAAATATTTCCCAGTGGTCAAATATTTCACAAGGTTTTTACCAAATACTTTATCGATTATATATTGATACTTATTCTGGTCTACGATATTGAAACATTTGTAATGTTATTTCTACTCAAATAATTTATCGAATTAATGTGTTCTAAAATTAACCAATAGGTAGCACTAACCTATAAAATAGTTTTGAAAGTATAAAACTAAGTTAAAGACACCTTAACACAATTCAAGAAAATTCGTAACACATCGATATTATTGAATTAGAGTAAGAACGTCGGCAACAAATAGTTTGTTGGCCACTATTTACCTCGGAAACTTGATAGTAAAAATTAAAGAACGAACCAGCGTGGCCGTAAATTGTTCTTCTGACCAAACACCGAAACGGNCGGAAACTTGATAGTAAAAATTAAAGAACGAACCAGCGTGGCCGTAAATTGTTCTTCTGACCAAACACCGAAACGGTAATGGAGAAAACCTGCTTCCATCTGAACAGGCATAGGTCCTTTCTTCTGGCATGATGGTGTAAACATGAACCAGGCTCAGTCAGTTACTTAATGTATACCTGAAATTACACGCCTCTACTTTTTAGGGAAGTAGGCTAACAATGTAGCTTGAATACTTACAAAGCTTTTTTTTCNTTTAGGGAAGTAGGCTAACAATGTAGCTTGAATACTTACAAAGCTTTTTTTTCTTTCAACACAATACACTATTGCAAACTCATTACATCATTACCTAGGAGTACTTTAAGAAGTAATGGGTTGTTCTGACAAAGAGAAAATAGAGGTGGGTCACTGAAAATGTCCGATGNTCTAGGAGTACTTTAAGAAGTAATGGGTTGTTCTGACAAAGAGAAAATAGAGGTGGGTCACTGAAAATGTCCGATGCAACGATGTGGTATGGGATAAGACATTCATGTAAATTTCTTATTTATATTACAGGTACCCTAAGAAACACGCCATTAAAATTAAAAGTAACCACACACGTGTTGCAGAACTTGGCATTGTAAAGCAGCTCCTTATTAATCAGTGAAGGTGAGAACGGTTTAGTTCTTTTTATTCGCATNTGCAGAACTTGGCATTGTAAAGCAGCTCCTTATTAATCAGTGAAGGTGAGAACGGTTTAGTTCTTTTTATTCGCATGCCACCTCCCACGCTTCCAACTCGTGACGAGACAACTTCTAATGCTCTCCCTGCGATTGCCGATATCAACGGCTACTCGGCTATCTTCGGAGGCCATCGGCACGCTTAGGGACGTGTCGGCGAGGCAAAGCGGAAACGCACGAGCAGGCATACGCGTGCTCGCTCAGGCTTAGATCGCCATCTGGTGGCGACGCAATTACCGACACGATTGCTGTATTCGGAAACCTGCCGTGGTAGGTGTGGCACGCATAATAGCTTTGTTTATGGACCGGAAGGCTTAATAGGAAGGGCTGCTTGCCACATTGTCGTCTTTATGGACGTAGTGGCGCAGTTTACAAAGGCGGCGGTAACAATTACGCCTTTCAACATACTCCGTTTTCATGTTCTCAAAATGCGTGCGTAGGTGGAAAAGGGGAGGTTGTCGTATGGGCGACGTAGTTTTATTTCGCAACTCCAACACAAAAAGTGTATATGTGATACATGCAATCCTAACCATAACGCACCATAGTTCAACCTCTTAAGCTGCTGAAGCCCATTACACCTAATTAATGTTATTTGTTCGCCATATATTTCCGGAGCAAATTTTGCGTTGGAAGAAGAAATTATTTTGCTCAATTTTCTGATAGCGGTTTGAAATAAATAACACTTGGCTTTTCGAATACATAGCGCGCAAATTAATTCTAATAGGAACGTTACTGGGTTCTTGTGCTATAACAGATTTATATGAAATTATTGTGCAAGTTAAGACACATTGGACGTTAGCATGCAAGAATTTCAGATGGCCATTTAGGGCACTCTGCGGATGGGACACATAATAAAATTTACATTTCTGATATGCACTGTAAAAACATTGTGTTGTTTTACATGAAGTGTGTATATATATATATATATATATATAATATATGGCAGCATAATTTTCACCACCATTGGTGTATTATTATACATACATGTTTTAATCCTTTTATTAATACTGCAAGCACAAGTTATAAGAAGCGAAACATTTTAATTGTCATTGTAGTGCAAGATTTTAAGCAAAATAAATGTTTCAGTTAAGCAAAATATTTGCTCACAGAATTGGCTGAATTCATTATTTAGTATTAACCTTTATAGATTTGCTATGTTGGCTTCCAAAAACAGTGGACTTCAATTTACGTATTTGGTGTCAATTTATGTCCGGGCGCGCGTAAATGGTTACACTGACTGGGACTAGAAACCCAAGAAGTAACATGCGGCACGAGACGTTGCCGAGAGGGAATTAATTGGTGCTGGAGGTGAAATAGGTGCATCACATAGACTAACTACTATGAAGACCAATTTTCGTATTCTGTGCAAGCCCCCAACCATTGACTCATCCATCGCCAATACAGCTGTCAAAGTCACCTGGTCAACAGCAATAAACGTGTTTGTTTACATTTGAATTTTCAACAGACCCGCCTTCTTATATGAATAAACTGCTCTGAATAACTTGAATACATCCNGTTTGTTTACATTTGAATTTTCAACAGACCCGCCTTCTTATATGAATAAACTGCTCTGAATAACTTGAATACATCCTACATGTAGGTTAGAAAAAGTGTATACAAATCTCTCAAAACACCTACTTACATAAACGGTGTTTTAACCCGAAGTTCTATCCACGCTGGCTATGGTAGTGCAAGAAGCAGAAAAGCAGTTTAATAACGGAACACGGAGAGTAACTACTGTGCAGCTCGCATGCGCACTCTACGCCATCTTCCCTGTACGATGTCTCATGAGCTGGGAAGCAGACCAGTCCTCAGACGAGGGTTGCAAGTCGGGTACACGTTCTCGCACTGCCGGGGTGTGAGCTAGGACTGCGCTGGCGGAAGTCGAACAAGCATCAGCCACTTCTCGACACACCACTTCCCGCTTTCGGCTCTGCCTACACACAAACTGCTCAGCTTTCGGGAGAGAGTTTAACTGGTCAGCCAACCTTCCTACTGCACTGAGAACCCACTTCCGATTCCTCCTTCCTCCTCGACGTACTGAATCACCGCGAAAAGAAAAAAAAGCTGGAACAACTCACACCGCAGAAGAGTGCTCCTGTTTTAATTTCCCCTCTGTGTTCTTCGTTCTTCATTAACTTACGGTTTACATGCTTCCCTTGTTAAGAACAACGTACAGGAAAATTTTTTTCTTAAATTTATGCAAGACTCTGCCCAATTTCTAGACATTAAATGTGACGTAACGTCCAGCGAATATGAATTATATATTCCGTAGTGATTTGTAACATACACAAAACATTTTCGCAGAATTAAGATATTTTAAACGGTATAACGTCTTGAGTTACTGCTAATTTATACGTAACAGCACAAAAAAGTTTTCGCATTATCTTTAAATACCTGTATATAATAATATTTCAATGGTTTTTAATTTGTGATTGTTCGTAAATTTTTGCAAGAAATGAAAATAATTATGTGTGTTAAAAAATGTAAAACTGCGCTTTTCTCATGTGATTCTGCATAGAAACTGGGGAACATAAATTTGTATTTGATGTAAATACATTACACGTGGTGTCTGCAAATTTGGCACTGTTTATATAAAAGTTATATATATATATANTGTATTTGATGTAAATACATTACACGTGGTGTCTGCAAATTTGGCACTGTTTATATAAAAGTTATATATATATATAGAGAGAGAGAGAGAGAGAGACAGAGAGCGAGAAAGACGAAGCCCTTAAACCCCTGTTTCTCATGTCACCTTTGTCCAAACTGCTCGGTTCAAAAGACGGATTTTGTGGATTGTGGAAGGAGAAAAGATGGCTGTATATGTATGGGGGGTAGATGGGACGGTGACTCCTGTGTGAGGAAGGTGGTTGGGCGTTTGAGGTGGTGTGGCAGTATCATGCTATAGTAACCAAGCCCTTCACCGCACCGTCTCTAGAAAGGGTGGATTATGCGTCTCTTATAGCGTCTCTCCACCCATGGCGACCCAAGGCTACTCGTGCCTCCCCTGTTATTGCAGATTGGGCTCCGCCACCCATATCCCTATGGGAACCAGTTTCCTCTTGGCTGGTAAGGGGTATCTGCCGTAATGGCTTGGGCCGATAGGTGGTACCTAGGCCCGACCACTTGGCATTCAGGCCGTTGGGGACCAAGACAGGAATTTATTGGGTGAAGAAATTCTAATGCATGGTAAAGGACAAGTGGCCGATGACAGCTCACCGACTGCGCTGCCTGTGGATGGGTGATAACGGTGGACAGTGATGACAATGGGGAACTCTGGATCCGTGGGACCTACGGGTTCCCACGGGAAAGAACCCGGGCATAGTTGCACCGCACACTGTCTGCCGGTGGTGTTGTTGGTGGGGCGGTCGGATATGAGTAAACCCACTAGTGCCATGTCAAATAAGTGAGAGCATGGGCTGATCGGGTTGGCCTCATCAGATGTTCTCTCTGGTGTTCCGATCAGGGGGGAGGATCGTACGGTCACCCCGGTGGGGGGAGTGTAGTTTGGTCATTCGAGGTGGCGTGGCAGTACTAGGCTATGGTAGCCGAGACGAACTTACTTACCGGTTTCCGGAAAGGATGGGTGATGCGTCTCTTATAGCCTCTCAACATCCATGGCAACCCAGGGCTTCTCGTGCCACCCCTGATTAAACAGACTGGGCTCTGCCGCCCGTGCCCTATGGGAAACAGTTTTCTAGCGGCTGTTCAGGGGTATCTGCCGTGATGGCTTGGGCCGATAGATAGTACCAAGGCCCGACCACTTGGTGGGGTGTTGGACCTCTTGGCACTCAGGCCACTGGGGCCCAAAACAGGAATTTCCCTGTGAAGAAATTCTAGGATGGTAAAGGACGCGTGTCTGATGTTGCGAGTCGGCCTGGTGTGCGGCTTCGTGTGAGCTCGGCTCCTGGTGAAGACAGCAAAGGGAGTAAAACCGGACGGTCATGGCGGTACCCACCTGTTCTGAGGGACTCCGCACACTCCCGCATGGAGGTTAGGCGACGCAGTCGGACACAGGAAAACCCATACGTGCCATGGAAATTAAGAGGGAGCACGGGATGATCCGCTTGGCCCATCCAGGGGTACTCCCTGGAATTTGGATCAGACGAGGTTGGACTCGTGCTGGCAGTGGTTGACTCCGCATGCTGGAGAAGGCTCGGAGAGATTCCCCCTCTTGCTAAAAGAGCCGGACGTTGAACAGGATTGTTCCGGGGGCGTGCCCGAGATCACGTCAGGGGCGTGGGTAGTGCTCCGGCTATACCACACGCTTGGTAATCTGAGTGCTAGAATCTCAGGCCTTGTGGTAGGACATGCTCTGTGCGATCTGCAATATCAGATCGGGGCTCTGCCTGGTGCGGCCTGTGTACAGGTCGGGGCAAACGGGTTTGGTCAATTCAGAAAGCGCTGGTCATGTCTGCGATGAGAGGGCGTGATCCCTCTTCTCCGCCTACTGGGAGGCCGGGGTGCGGTATGGCCTCGCGGCTAAGAGCGCCCCGTTAACAAATAAGACCACGACTCTGTCGTGTTTTAACAGTAACCTGGTGTTCCGATCAATAGAGGTTGGACTCGTGATGGCAGTGGTTAACTCCGTATGCTGGAGGAGGTGTGGAGAGATTCCCCCTCTTAAAGAAAGCCCGAGCGGTGAGCAGGTACCTGCTCCGGTAGCGTCTTGGCAAGACGTTAGGGGTCCGGATAATGCTCCGACCAGACCACACGCTTGGTAATATGAGTACGAGGAATTCAGGCCTTGTGGATATCAAGTCGGGGCTTTGGGCTTGGTTACCTCAAGTGGATAGCTGGGACACCTGCGTTGAGAGGGCGTGCTCCCTCTTCCCTGCCGATTGGGCGGTCGTAGCGTGGTATGGCCGCAAGGCTAAGAGCGCTACGTAAAAATAACGAAAGTATGGCCGAAAGGCTGTACGTTCGCTTATGCCTGTATATGTATGGTATTCTTTCCAAAGAAGACTAGAAGTAAAAGGACAGCTATCTCAAACGGAAAATGATTCAAAAGTTATCCAGAAAATAAATATTATGTTTTATTTAAACATCACAATGTTTTTTGCAAATACCGTACAACCTCAGGACTAATTAACTACAGGGAACACGACCTGTGTTGATCGATATATTAGGTAGATTTTAGAGAGACAAACGATGTAAGTAGTGCGTCTAATGGCACACCGTTAGAACTTAGTGCTTCGCCGGCAGTTTTTAACCTATTCAGTCACAGAGTACACAACTGCGTACATAACGCAATATGAAGTTATTTCTGACCGTAGCTGCAGACGGCGTGGCTCAGTGCCGAATGATATTTCATGTAGGTAATCGATTCGTAAACAATGCTACTGTTGTAATGGTTATAAATTGATATCAAAATATATATTATCGCCATTTAATGGGGATTTAATGTAACTTTGTACATATATCTATCTCTATGGATTGTCAATAGTGAACTTTGTTGCTGTCTATCATAGTCTATGGTATAAGTAAATAAATAAATGTGTACTTGTTAACTGAAATTCTTACCTTTTATTAGGTTATGGGCCCAGACCATTATTTTGGCAGAAAAGTAATAGTTTATTGTTAGTTCATTGTGTTTCTGTTATTGAAAATTAGTTCCAACTATCTGGCTAACGTGCCGAAGCTAAAAGGTCGTGAAAATTACGACGATTGGGCATTCGCCGTCGAAAACTTGTTGATACTCGAAGGCGCAGACAAGTATCTGAAGAAAGAAACTCCTGGTTCTGCTGTAGCAGTCGACGCGGCCTACATAAAGGCACGTGCGAAGTTGATTTTGACGATCGATGCATCGTTATTTGTGCACATAAAACACGCAAAGACCACGAAGCAATTGTGGACAACGCTAAAGATTTTGTTCGAAGATTCAGGATTTTCGAGGAGAATTACTTTTCTCCGTCATCTAATATCGATCAGATTGGAAAGTTGTGAAAATATGACAAATTATGTGACACAAATAGTGGAAACCTCGCAGCGATTATCTGGTACAGGTTTCGAGATCAACGATGAGTGGGTTGGATCTTTGGTGCTAGCTGGATTACCATAACGGTTCATGCCAATGATCATAGCTATTCAACACTCAGGAATCGATATTACGGCTGATTCAATTAAAACCAAACTATTGGATATGGAATCTGTCAACATGAGTGAAACGGAACGTAATTCAGCATTATTTACAAAAAGTTGGATCAAAAAGAAAAATAATTACGGCAACACTAGCAAGCATGGTCAGACTTCCCAAACTCGACGTCAAACTCAAATGTCAACAGAAATACGAAAACAATAATTACTTGCTATAAATGGAGAGAAATGGGCCATTATCGGAACCAATGTCCTCTTTAACGTGAAAAGGCAGATAAGAAGAAACAGTCTAACGCTTTCAACGTTGTTTTTCTTAGCGGAAACTTCAATAAAAACANTCGACGTCAAACTCAAATGTCAACAGAAATACGAAAACAATAATTACTTGCTATAAATGGAGAGAAATGGGCCATTATCGGAACCAATGTCCTCTTTTACGTGAAAAGGCAGATAAGAAGAAACAGTCTAACGCTTTCAACGTTGTTTTTCTTAGCGGAAACTTCAATAAAAACAATTGGTACGTGGATTCCGGATCCAGCATGCATATGACTACCGACGAAAATTGGATAAAGAATCCGTTGCATTCACCGAACTTACCTTAAATTATTATTGCTAATCAGACAAAAGTTCCTGTTGTTTGTTCAGGAGACGTCAAGTTCACAACAAATTGTAATTATGAAATAAACGTAAAGAATGTGTTGTGCGTGCCTAGTCTTACGACTAATCTTTTATCAGTCAGTGAGTTAATCAAAAATGAAAACAGGGTCGTGTTTGAGCCCAACAAATGCCTTATACGAAACAAATTAGGCGATTTAGTTGCGGAGGCTGCACTGATTGATGGAGTTTATAAGTTGTGTCTAAACACCACAGAGAGCTGTCTACTTACTTCTACATTAGCTGTTGATAGTGACACATGGCACAGGTGACTCGGACATATTAATAACAATGATATGAATAAAATGAAACGTGGATTAGTTGAAGGGATGGATTATCCCGACACATTTGTAACCAGCAAGTCAAACTGTGAGATTTGTTGTGAAGGAAAACAAGCCAAGTTATCTTTTCCCACGGGTACACGAGCAACAGCAACACTTCAAATCATTCATTCAGATATTTGTGGTCCAATGGAGTGCTATTCAATTGGCGGTGCCAGATATTTTCCACTAATCATCGATGATTTTTGTAGAATGACTTTCATCTATTTCCTGAAGCATTAAGTTATTTCAAGGAATTCAAGTCGATGGTAGAAAATTGTCAAAACAGAAAAATCAAAATCTTTAGGACTGACAATGGACGCAAATATTGTAGCAAAGATTTTGAAGATTTTTTGAAGAGTGCAGGCATACTCCACCAGAAGACTAACTCTTATACACCAGAACAAAACGGTCTTAGTGAGAGGTCTAACCGAACCATTGTCGAAAGGGCTAGGTGTCTACTCTTCGAAGGGGATTTGGAAAAGAAGTTTTGGGCAGAAGCAGCTAATACTGCAGTTTATTTAAAAAAAACAGATCAGCTGCTTCAGGCATTAAAAAAAACTCCATATGAGATGTGGACCGGAAGAAAGCCAAATTTAAACATATAAGAATATTTGGAAGTCCAGTAATGGCACATGTACCGAAAGAAAAGAGAACCAAGTGGGACAGAAAATCCAAGAAACACATACTAGTGGGATTTTCTGAGAATATTAAAGATTACAGAATTTATGATCCAGTAAAGAACGAAGTAACAACCAGTAGAGATGTTGTGATTCTAGAAGAGAAAAAACAGAACACTGTCACTGTGTCTATAGAAAACACAGATTCAGTGGGGGAGTTAATGGAGGAATCTGTGGTCAAAATAGAACCTCTTAACGAGTCGAGCTCAAGTGAGTTAGAATGCCTAGATGTTGAAGATGAAGATGTGCAGACTGAAGCAAGAGGACTGCAACAGTCAGAGGATACTTCACAATCTATGAAACTCAATGAAGAGAGGCAAAAGCGACAGAGGAAGCAACCAGAGAGGTATGGATATGCACCAGCTACGTAGGAGACGGTGAAATGTCACTTTCAGAAGCTATCAGTGGTCCTGAGAAACAACAGTGATTGCAGGCGATGGCAGAGGAACTGCAGTCATTTCAAGACAACGACGTTTGGGAAGTTGTTGATACTCCAGTGAACGTAAGTATACTGCGATGTAGGTGGGTACTAAAAAATAAACTTAATTGTGACAATACAGTGAGATATCGTGCGCGATTAGTAGCTAAAGGTTATACGCAGAAAGCCGGTGTAGACTATCAAGAAACCTTTTCTCCAGTTATCAGACATTCGACCTTACGATTATTATTAGCTTTGAGTGTACAGCAAGATATGAACATTACTCACTTAGATATCACAACAGCCTTTCTTAATGGTCACCTTAAAGAGAGCATTTTTATGCATTTACCAGAAGGTTTTCCTGTCATTAATTCAAATAAAGTGTTAAAATTAAAAAAGGCTGTTTATGGCTTGAAACAGTCATCACTTGTTTGGTATCAAAGAGTAGAGGAAACATTACGTATTTTAGGATTTAGTAAAAGTAAAATAGAGCCTTGTGTTTTTATGAAAAATCATAACAATGATAAGAAAATTATTATTGGTATTTATGTAGATGATTTCTTGATGTTTTGAAACTGTAAGTCTGAAAGTGATAGTCTAATAGAAGCTTTGAGTCAAGAATTTAAAACAAAGAATCTGGGTCAAGTCAAGCAATATTTAGGAATGAGAGTTAATATTTAAAAAAAATTGAAATGTAATTACTATAGATCAGCAGCATTATATCGAGCAATTGTTAAAAAAATTTGATATGTCTGACTGTAATACAGCTGAAACTCCCATTGAATGTAAGTTAAATATTGAAAAATCAAACATCTGTGAAGAGAATTTACCTTATCAAAAATTGATTGGTAGCTTGATGTATTTAGCTGTAATGACTAAACCAGATATAGCTTATTCAGTAAGTTACTTAAGTCATTTCAACAATTCTTTTTCACATATTAACTGAAATTATGCGAAAAGAATTTTGAAGTATTTGTTAAAGACAAAAGACTATTGTTTAAAATACTCTAAAGGAAAAGCAGAATTACAAGGACTTGTAGATGCCGATTGGGCAAGTGACGCTATAGATAGGCGGTCATACACAGGATTTTGCTTTATGAAATCTGGTTCTGCTGTTTCTTGGGAGAGTAAGAAACAACGAACAGTAGCTTTAAGTAGTTGTGAAGCAGAATACATGGCGCTGTCAGAAGCTTGCCGTGAAGTAATTTATTTACAGAACTTAGAGTTAGAAATAACAGGTTTTTGTTGTAAAACTGTACTATACAATGATAGTCAGTGTCCATTGAACCTGGAAAATAATCATCAGTCTCACAAACGTTCTAAACACATTGATGTGGGTTACAATTTTATTAGAGAGACAATAAATAATGATATTGTTGAAACAAAGTATTTGCCAACTAACGAAATGCCCGCTGACTTATTGACCAAGGGTTTATCTGGGGTAAAACATTATAAGTTTATGGAATTACTTGGTATTGTCAAAAAGTGATTTATTATTATCATGTTATAGTGTTTGTTATGTACAGAGAGTTTGTTATTTTGATATAGTGGGGGTGTTATAAATTGATATCAAAATATATATTATCGCCATTTAATGGGGATTTAATGTAACTTTGTACATAGATCTATCTCTATGGATTGTCAATAGTGAACTTTGTTTCTGTCTATCATAGTCTATGGTATAAGTAAATAAATAAATGTGTACTTGTGAACTGAAATTCATACGTTTTATTAGTAATAACTGTACGATCTATATTACCGATCACTGAAGAACACAAAGTCTACAGCTTATTGGGTGTGATTACGAAACAGTTGCCGTGTCGGTTTAAGTATAGAACGTAAAAAGAAATTGTTTTTGCACCTCCTGAAAACATAAAATAACGTGAGTCAGATAGGATTAAACTTGAACTAAGATTAAATGTCCTCTTACAAAACGAGTTGGCCAAATTTTCTCCTCTCTACTCACCGTAGAAACGATCAAATTTGTGTGGTGACATTTTGCTTGCTTAGAAACAACTACAGCCACAGTGTATAAACGGTATAAAATTACAGGGTTTGTTTCCAGCCAATATAGACACTCACGACAAAACTTTTTTTAATTTAGCAACTACTTACAATAGCAAGATTTTGGGCATTAATGTTATTGTCCATCCTACACAACGAGAATAATCAAGTAAATCTTTATTTATTAATTTCATAGGGCAAAAAGAATACATTTTATTACGAGAAATAGAAAACCTAAATATTTTCCTTCATTCATAAAGAAGGACTTTGATATCGGCAGATTATGATATGGAATAATGTTGACAAAATGGCACTATTTTCAAGAACTGCGAGATTTAACATATTTAATCAAACCACATTTATAAACAATTTTTAATTGATATTACTTATGCATTTCTCATATATCACATAGCTGACCTCTAGGCACGCCTTATTTTATTTTATAAAATTTATATATCTGTAAATATTTTACGTAAAACTTCGCAGGAATTTTTTATGTCAGTTCGTGATACTAAGGAGTTTCAAAAGTTTTAAACCACATTTTTCTTTCTTTGCCAAACATAATGTTGCTCAAAGAAAATACTTAAACAGATATGAAAACAGTCTCCAATAAGCGACGTGACAACGTGCAAATTCATAGGCTTTTGTTCTCGCAGAAACTTACAACACACGGCAGTGAGTTTCTTGTTATGGCAACGTCACTTTCGTAATGTAATTTCGTAACGATGCAGATTTGTCCAGAGGAGACTCGTGACTGAACATGGAGCACAGGGGGCGAGGGGCGATTGATAGTACGACAGATAAAACTGTTACGCGGTTCATGATGCAACAGAATTCTTTCTAGAGCATACGTGAGACAAGGCTTTCATTATAACACTTCAAATTATATTGCGGTATGTATAGTCAGTGTTGATGCTGAAATTTAAGCCAACAGTATAACTGAATTACTTTCACAACATGTAATTCAGCTATGTAGCCAAAATATGCAACTTATTGAGTGCAATAAAATGTTGAATGCAATGAATAGTTAGTATATGCTAATGGACAGTTTATTTTAGGATAGGACAATACCCGCTTCGATGTAATCTAGGTAATTTACACCATATATAAGCTGTACTTAATGTGAAGTGAACTTCTTCAATGCGTTTCGCAAATTTTGCCAATACTCCTGACACAATGACAATAGAAAACTGCAAAGCCAAGACAATAATATGCACAAACTCGTAATTTACATAACATATAGGAAATATTTCTGTTTTGATAACGTGAAGTTATAACTTTCTAAATTACAGAAATAACAAAAGAAAATAACTTGGAAAGTAATGAAACATCATTGCCGAAGGATCTTGGTTTGCAAAAATAGTGAACAACGAGCATCATACATGCCTACTCATAAACTCGTTTACTTCCAGTTATTGCCTTTTTTCTTGTAGATTTGAAGCAATTCTATGCAAAAGTGAGTATTAGGATTGTGCAGTTGAGTAGGTTGCAGTAGTTGTTTCATCAGAACCAGAACTGTATTTTGCAAGGACAGCGTTGTCGGGTTGAAGTGTACGCACTCGCATTTCGAAACAGTTCACGATGTTCTTTTGTCTAAGGCTACAGTAAAGTAACCAGTGGAACTCACCAGAATACGTCGCTAAAATTCACAGTTTAGAGTCAGATCTGTTATTTTGGTAAAAATATAATAATTAGAATATTTAATTCAAAATTAGACACTTTGTATCGCTTAATAAACCATTAAGCGGGGGTGTTTTTCCATTTTATGGGACTATTAGCACAACCGCTTTCACTCTGGTAGGCTGACCAGGGTTCAGCCAACATTAAGACATTAACGTTGAACATAAACTTACATGTGAAGAATACACATACCTATTCGCAGAATACCCTGGACTTACGTTAGAAACTTCGCATTCATCGGGGGTGTTCAAAATAGCTTTAAACCGCATACTGACTAGGGCCATGAAATATTTTATTCTGCACGTGAAACATTGATTAAGAGTTAGGAATAAATTAAAACAATGTTGTAACGTCTGTAAAAATTATTTAATCTGTACGAGGCTATACATAAAACAGTAAGTACTAGCTTCCGGACGACTAACCTTCTAGGTAAGTATTTTGGGGGCAAATTAGATTCTGCATTAAATGTGTGGATGCAGTTTCATGAAATATATTGTCACCGGCTAGGTATTGTTTCATTAGTATTCTGGTGATGTTTCGTTCATATCAGTGCAGAGGAAAGACGAACTGACAATATTGGTGCGAAAACTGTGAAAATAAAGAAAGGATTTGCAGCAATTCTAAAGCCTTCGACAACTGAAAAAAATTTTGAAAAATCGGCTGCTAAGATGGTATAAGAAGAAATAGAGAGTTACCTGAGAAGGACCCCAATCGATTTAGAAGACAACCCTTTACTGTGGTGGAAGTCCAATTCAGTTTACGTCCCAAAACTTGCAACACTAGCTAAAAATACCTCTGCTTGACTGGAACTACTGTGCCATCAGAGCGAGTTTTCAGTTGTGAAGGAAACATTGTGACCGACACACGTTCCTGTCTTTCATCAGAACATGTATATGTTCTAAGCTATGAACAAGCAGCTGCTTTAGTAAAAAAAATTGTGAGTTTTCCTATAATATTGGTAGATTTTTTCGGGGCAGAAGTTATTGTATTATTCGTCGTTTTTATAGTATGTGTAATCATAAAATGTGATAATGAAGTTATGTTCTATGTCACGATAAGCATTTCCACAGTTACTGAAATGCCAAGATTTCTAGAGTTTCAAAAAATGATTTCATTCTGAGTGTAACCACATGTGTAGTTTATTTTGTCAGTTCAGTGAAAATTGATCAGCCTACTCACAAAAACTACCTAAATTTCAGAGCTAATGGTTTCTTAGCATATTAAAAAATTTCTGATGTGTACAAAAGAACATCAACCAATGTCAGTCTTTAAAGAAACACATTTTTGGATCCATGTAATATCTAAACAGTTTTTTTTTTAAGTCTAAAGAATTGTGTACATTCGGACAATATTCTAAACAATTATAAAAAAATGCATAAATGAAAAAAAATTATTAAGTTTCGTAATAATACATTTGAAATATGTACAAATATTTTATCTATGTGAGCTGAAACAACCAGAATCAGCACAAATCCACCAACAACCAATAAATAAACTGCCATTAAACGATGCAAGCACTGTATTAGAAATCAGCATTCAGTTGAGATTCCCTGAAAATATTCTTTGTTTTCTTCAGGAACAAACTCACAAATGTTTATCCTGTCACTGACTTTAGCTTATATCAATTCTTTGCAGTCTGAAAATACGATGTGTTGCAGTGTTCATAAAAGTGGAAATTCAGGTGAAATCGACTGAGTAGTTCTTAAGGTTTATTTTTTCCCAGCCTTTTTTCAACTAAATTTTCATGTGGCGTTATCTTACAAACATGGCGAGCTAATGAATGTGTGAATTCCTGAATTCGATGCTGAGGTGTCGTTTTGAAGTACCAATTTTGACACTTTACCTAATTTTCTTTGAAAGTTAGCGATTTTGAAAACAAGTACTCAGCATGGTCGTAAATTAAATAAAAAAACCGATTTCATTACTGTGTACTATAAATGTATCGCCTGACACTGTGATAACTTCGATTCTAGTCCTGAACTTCTACAATTGTCTATGGGAATATTAAGTTTGCTGTATATTAGTGATGGAATCGGAAGTTTTTAGGGGAGTTCTGTAACGTATACAGGCAAACGCCACAGAAAAACATGTAGAATGGAAGAAGGAGCCTCCTTTTCATGGGAAAGTAGGCTAAAATAATGAGTTACGTATTTTATAGAATAAGCGAATTGTTTGTTTTCAGCTGAGGATAATAACTTGGCTCAGTTAAAAATATTGTTAAATATTTGTTGAAAATACACTGACGAGCCAAAAAAAAATACTGCTATAAGCGTGCGTATGCAAATAACAGAGTTATGGAACCAATCAGAGTAACGCGATGCGGTCGGCAGCTAGATCGGTTACTGCTGCTACAATGGCAGGTTATAAAGATTTAAGTGAGCTTGAACGTGGTGTTATAGTTGGCGCACGAGAGATGGGACATAGCATCTCCGAGGTAGCTATAACATTTGGATGTTCGCGTACGACCATTTCACGAGTATACCGTGAATATCGGGAATCCGGTAAAACATCACATCGTGGACATCGCTGCGGCCGGAAAAAGATCGTGAAAGAACGGGACAAACGACGACTGACGAGAATCACTAAACGTGACAGACGTGCAACCCTTTCTCAAATTGGTGCAGATTGGATTTGTGGACTGCCCTGCAGGATTCATGGTGTGAATTGCCTCCTGCATACCTTCANAATATCAAATTTTATTTTGAAAATATCAGGATTTGCTGTGAAATTGAATTTATAATTATTACTCTTCACTGCAAATGTATATTTGCAACAGTCTTATCACACGCACATGTATATATATACACACACATATTGCAATGTAATTTTACTTGTATTGATATGTACATACGCAGATACTATCTTTACTTCTCGTTCACTTCTTTTATATGATTTATTGATCAAGTAGCACGTCCACTGTGCAGTGCAGTTGCGCCTAGTGGATTTTCGCAGGCGGAGTGGGCGCTGCTTGAATTGTACACTGTATGCTCAGAGCACGTAGTTTCGTGCTTCACTTTTAATTGTAGATACACGAGGCAGTAAAACGAGTTTCAGCAACTTATGTCAGGGTTTTTTGGAATGGCTACATTGTCGCTCGTTTATGCTCTCGTTCAAGAACCATCAACCTTTAACAGTCTACTCTGATGCACCACTGCTATCGAAAACACCAATAATGTGTATATTATAAATATCTTTATTTATATATTATTGTTATATTGATAATATAATTAATTTTCGTGATATCGTCTAAGACTATCGGTATAATTTTGTATTTCATTATGTGAAACCGATGTCGCTGGTAGCTTACAAATGTTTATAGTATTGATACATAATCACATATATGTTTTCAGTAATACCAGAAGTCAAAAGATACCCATATTTTCAACAATACTGGAATTTAAACGATACTGATACTGACGATAACGATATTAACGATATGATAATGATTTCAATATTTTCGACGATTTCGGTATTGTCAATTATTTAGGCATTATCTAGTACTTTCGGCATTATCGATAATTTGGGTATTATCAATAGGTTTTGGTATTATCGATAATTTCGATATTACCAATGATTGTGATATTATCAATAATTGCAATATTATGTATGATTTCAATATTATCGATATATCGAAAATACCGAGTAACTGTTTGGGGAAACATAGATGTTAAATTTTTATGATATCGGACAGAGTAAATGATGAGAGACAGAATTTCCTTGCCCACAGATTTGATGAACTTCAAAGCGATGCATATTGTTCTAAAGCCCGGTATATGCTATTTCCCAATTCTCTACACAATTGCGTGTGTAATCAAACACTTGAGCTGCAATATAATTAATAATAGGATTTTCGACAAAAATATATATACTACTGTCCGTACATACGAACCCCGTTTACTCACTAGATCAGGTAGAGAAATGACGAGAACTTATACGTAACACTGACTGACATGACATTGTAATTTAAAAAACAGCAAAATGCTCGATTAACGAATTATGGAGAAAAAACGACCTTGCTAGGTATTATAGCTTTCACTACACCATAGTAATGCTACTTGCGCAAGTTAAAAAAAAAAACTGTTTAGAGAACTAGGGACAGTGTAAATAGGTGCAAATCATATGCTACAGTTGCTAGAACATTTGAATATATTAAGAAAACATGCATTTATTACGAAAAAGTTGGGGCTGCGGTGGCTGAGCGGTTAGCCTGCTCGCATCCTATGACGGCGAACTGGGTTCAATCCCCGGTCGGCTCACTCCCGGATTTTCGCATGTAAGAATCGTGCCGGATGATGCCGCTGGTCGGCGGGTTTTCTTGGGGATCTCTCGTTTCCCTAGCACTTTCATTCCGACTCTCCTCCATACTCACCTCAATCACCCTCATTAGCTCTCAAGACCTCGTTGTTAAGAGCCGTCCAAATCTCTTCACTCACTCACTTACGGAAACGTTAAGCATGGATACAAATCGCTACGAGACGTGGAAATTCGGGAGTGCGAAAATGTTTCCTTCATACTGTGCTGATAAAGTTCAAAATTATCGTACATGTACTTTACACGGGTGGTTTATGGCTGCAGATAAAATCTCATGCTGCTCTGGTGACAGTGGAAACTGATTTATTCCCACAATATGTATAATTGCGACCTCACTATACTGTTAGAAAAATTTCCCGGAAAATTACGGAAAATACCGGTTACAAATTATCCAGACATCTGCGTTAAATTATGGTATCTTCGTTTTTTCAATAACGTTCTCTCCGTAAATTTCACATATATCTCCGTGATTCACAGAACGTATCTACAAACTTGCATGTTAGTATTTGTAATCTGCTCTTTATAAAAAGAGTTAAGAAAAAAAGTTTTACTTTCTTAATGTAGGCGATATACTGTGTATAAAAAGACTATAAAATTAATTTAAAAAATTGTCTGGTGGCAGGATAAAAACTCAGAAAAAATTTTTGGCAGCCGAACACATTATCCACTCACCTACCACGCTTTTACAAGAAGTAATGTTGTACATACGGAATTTATATGAAATGATGCATGTTCCTATTCGCTTCTAGTCATATAAGAGTGTGTGATCTTGTTTTTGTTTATTTCAGGTTTACAAACACGGGTAAAAAAAAAATATTTTATTTTCGTGATGTATTTTACTGCAGTTTATAAAACGAGGTTACGAATATATAGTTTTATTTTCTTTATGTGTGTGTTTCACTGTGTATACAGATGGTTTTCTCCTGGAGCAAAATTTTAACAAGAATCAACGAATTGGCATTCCATAAGTGGTTCGCCATTCTCCTACTACTTACGATTTTACACGAATTAGTATTGTGAAGATGGGATTTTATACGCTTCAGGTATCATCTGCATTGTTCGTGTGTCAAAAACGAAGCCGTAAGAATACGAAGAGCTTCCGTATTTTATATTTACGGCGCTCATTTCCATTATTCGTCATTGCGTCATTACGTAAATTAACTATACATCTTCGTAAAAGTTTCCGTACATCTACCGTAATTTCTAACAGTGTAGGTGCAGAGCATAAAGACCCGCAGTCTAGCCAACGTGTCAAACCCTAGGCAGAACATTTTACAGAAAATTATTTCCCTCGCGAATCTTGGGAACTGTTAAAATGCAAATGATTTTCCTTGTTTGTTATCTTTTGTAAACAGAGGCAATGTAGTTTTGCGTTGTAATTCAGTGCCGAGGTAGACGTAATAAAAGTGTATGTTAGTTTCAGATGCCACTAGAAGTCCCCTCATCCAACACGACTCACACACAATCAATATTAAACTTTCAGCATTCTGGCGGCTTGTTTACGTGCGAATGGATGCAACAGGAATACGAGGAGTTGTACCAGAGGCGGTAACAAATGAACAAGTGCCCACTGATTGAGTGGGTGGAAGACTGTGGAGTCTAGCTTGGTATGATCTTATAACGCGAAAAGGTAGTGTCTATTTTAAAGTTTATGCTTAAATGCCTAAACCTTGAAGACTTGCGAGGGTATGGTTTCCAGTTAATGAACTTCTGATTCTAACTTCGTTCAAAATAAAGTTAATCTGAACCAAATGCTTTGGACTAATGGCTAGCAACAAAGAACTCACTTTTACTTACGCTACGTAATGTTTAAAATATAATATAATTTTGATCAAAGTTGCCATGCAAGGTAAATGCATACCAAGCATCTTAACTTAATTATTGATGGAACCAATATTTTACAGGTTTCGAGGCATGCTTTTCTTCACTCGCAATACAAAAATTGCTACTGGCAAAATATATTTACGTAGTCATTAATCTACTTCCCACGCAAAGATACCTTGAGACCATCTTTCTTAAAAAATGACGTTGATTTAGAATGAATAAAAAAGCACATTATTGGAAAGAGTTGTAAAAAAACCACAAGCTGGAAGGAAAATGTGTGCTTGAATTACCAGACTCCGTCCTTCCCCATGTCTGCTACTATAGTTCATTTCATATACTCTGTACCATATATGAAGGCCACATTCTTGACAGTTGACGATCGCCGCGCCAATGTTTACTTTTCGTTTATGTATCCATTTCATATAAGAAGGCCACATTCTGACAGTCAGTGAGTGACAAATTGACATATTCAAAACAAACAACGTGCCATTTACAAAGTCCTGTATCAGCTGATGCACGAACGACCAAAAAATAATATTATGTTGGCTATTCTGAGTGCACTGCCGACGCTTATTAGACCAGCCGAAAATACGTGATAAGAAAGAGATCCAAGGCTAATTAATACCTTTCATTTTACGTGGTCATAAAACAGCGGTTTTTAGTGTTAAAAACTGAACTTGGTGCTAAAATAGAAATGTATAGGTGTTCAAAATTAAAGTCACATTAAAACGATCCATATCCAAATGAAACACAATTTCAAAAACTTTTTTCACATCTTATCCCCCCCTTTGCAATACGGTTTTTCTTACATGTTTGATATTAACTCCAAAAGCATACAGAAATATTGCATAATATTGTTGGATTATTTTTTCCATAACGAAAAAATATTTCAAATTTCTTTCGTTCCGAGCAAGTAATAGAACAGTAAACTTTACAAAGACGCTACCTCTTGAGAAAAAAATGCGGCTCAGAGCATGCACTGAAATGTTGCGCGCGTCATCTGTGGGGTTCTTTTCGAAGCACTACAAGACAGAAGAGAATAGCATTCGTTTGCTTTATATCATATATTTACGAACATATACCAATACTTTTATTATTCACGAGCGCTGCATAATTTTTAAAGTAACATTTAATTCGTGTACAGCGTTTACGAACGAACCTACCCACGCCCTTCAAAATCTCTCGCCGCCTACCGCGCCACCCAAGTAGTTCAATAATTGCCACACGATGCAGCACCTCCTGGACGTGCTGACTCGTCGCATCAAAGCCAGTTGATGGCGAATGGATACATAAACGAAAAGTAAACATTGGTGCAGCGATCCACAACTGTCAAGAATGTGGCCTTCATATACACTGAGGCGACAAACGCCATGGGATACCTCCTAATATCGTGTTGGACATCCTTTTGCCCGGCGAAGTGCAGTAACTCGACGTGGCATGGACTCAACAAGTCGTTGGAAGTCCCCGGCAGAAATATTGAGCCATGCTGCCTCTATAGACATCCATAATTGCGAAAGTGTTGCCGGTGCAGGAGTTTGTGCACGAATTGACTTCTCGATTATGTCCCATAAATGTTCGATGGGATTCATGTCGGGCGATCTTGTTGGCCAAATCATTCGCTGGAATTGTCCAGAATGTTCTTCAAACCAATCGCGAACAGTTGTGCCCCGTTGACAGGGCGCATTGTCACCCATAAAAATTCCATCGTTGTTTGGGTACATTTAGTCCATGAATGGCTGCAAGTGGTCTCCAAGTAGCTGAACATAACCCTTTCCAGGCAATGATTGGTTCAATTGGACCAGAGGACCCAGTCCATTCCATGTAAAAACAGCCCACACCATTATGGAGCCACCACCAGCTTGCACAGTTCCTTGTTGACCACTTGGGTCCATGGATTCGTGGGGTCTGCGCCACACTCGAACCCTACCATCAGCTCTTACCAACTGAAATTGGGACTCATCTGACCAAGCCACGGTTTTCCGGTCGTATAGGGTTCAATCGATAAGGTCACGAGCCCAGGAGAGGCGCTGCAGGCGATGTCACGCTGTTAGTAATGGCACTCGAGTTGGTCTTCTGCTGGCATAGCCCAGTACAGCCAAAGTTCGCCGGACACGTCCATCATACGTCCCACATGTATTCCTGCTGTAATTTCACGCAGTGTTGCTTGTCTGTTAACACTGACTATTCTGCGCACACGTCGTTGGTCTCGGTCATTAAGTGCAGGCGGTCGGCCACTGCGTTGTCCATGCTGGGAAGTTATGACTGAAATTAGGTTTTCCTCGACACACTCTTGACACTGTGGATCTCGGAATGTTGAATTCCCTAACCATTTCCGAAATGGAATGTCCCATGCGTCCAGCTCCAACTACCATTCCGCATTCAAAATCTGTTAATTACCGTCGTGCTGCCATAATCACGTCAGAAATCTTTTCACATGAATCACTTGAATAAAAATGAAAGCCCAACCAATGCACTGCCTATTTATACATTTTGTACGCGATACTACTGCCATCTGTATATTTGCATATTGCTATCCCATGACTTTTGTCACCTCAGTGTATGGTAGAGAGTATAGCTGTTTCACTCCTAACGTTTACTGTCAATGGCACGCCACCGTACACATTAGTGATTATGGTGTGGCACAGCATGCAGAGTTCAATACAATTCTTATAAGCCATTCACGGTTAACTGAGCACTTTTGAAATCAGTCTTTGAAAAGTGTCACTGCCCCTACCCGCACATAGTTTAAGAGGCACACTGACTGGCATGCGCCAATGNTTTGAAAAGTGTCACTGCCCCTACCCGCACATAGTTTAAGAGGCACACTGACTGGCATGCGCCAATGCAGTTGGTAACGACAGAGGGAAAGTAGTTCCATGTCTTAACGTCGAATTAAAAGTGTTAGGTAAACATTTGTAAACACCAAAATGATTTATTTTGCTTCCTGTTTTTTTTTAATGCATAGAAGTGGAAGGCGCATGATTAAAGTGAGCNAAACACCAAAATGATTTATTTTGCTTCCTGTTTTTTTTTAATGCATAGAAGTGGAAGGCGCATGATTAAAGTGAGCATGCCCATTGAAATGTTAGTTTCTCATACGATGGAAGACTTCACAACGTGCATAAAAGTAGATCTTAAGCAGGGCTTTTAAAAATGCTCAATTTACCATGAACAT
Source organism: Clitarchus hookeri (assembly GCA_002778355.1). Classification (NCBI taxonomy): domain Eukaryota; kingdom Metazoa; phylum Arthropoda; class Insecta; order Phasmatodea; family Phasmatidae; genus Clitarchus; species Clitarchus hookeri. The sequence goes on along the minus strand of NQII01000404.1, from coordinate 344,506 downwards.
CGTACAGCTAACGTATACATTACAAGTTATGTACTTTAAAGCTTTTTATGTTCCGCTAAGAAGAAATATAAGATTTGTTCCGCGTGATTCTTTTTAATGCGCGGTGGATAATCAAGAGGAAACATGCACACGAAAATAACTTCAACTTCGGCCTATATATAAAAATGACAGATTCATAGCACAGAATATTTAGGAATGCAGAAAATAAACGAAGGCGCGTGACGGTAATTACTGTCCTAACGTTAGCTAAACAGCATCATTGACCGGTAAGATGGCCGAACGTCGTTAGCCAATCAGTTCCTATCAACATGGATTCTTCCGCAACACGTAATAGGCAATCAGACACAAGGCCTATTTCTAGAACCTCACGGGGTTAATCATTGATCGAGTACGCCCACATCAAAAAGGACCGCCACGCCATTCCACTTCTATGTACTTCCCTATCCTCTGTCCATAACTTACCTGAGATCAGATCCCGGAACTTCGTAAACCAAATACGCCTTATTGACCTCGACCAGCTACAGCGGCCGCCCTGCAGCGAGCAAGCAGTTCAGTTGGCAACTCGCCAGTTGAGACACTTTTTCGGGACGGTTTGCTAGTCCCGAGAAAACTGCGGATCGATGGAGATATACGCAGTATTGCCAACTTGAGAGATTAATTCTTCTACTAAGTGATATTTTGAACGAAAGAGGGACTGGGTGAGTTTTTAGTTAGACTACATTCTTACGTAATTTTAAGCTGTTCAGTTCTCAAAATCTTGGTGTATTACGGTACGGCGGCTGCATTCGAACATAATTTTCAAAAGCGAACTAATAAAAACTTGTTTTTTAATGCGTTGACATTTCTGGGAATATCTGATGCATTTGATTAAGTAAGTCTGTTCAAAAAACTAACCTTTTAAATAATTCTACATCCTTTAAAAACATTTGTTAGCACTGATGATTTTCATAGCAATCTTTATTTGAAGAGTATCTAGAAACTAATTACACTTTCCGTTGAAGAGAAAACTAAGTTTTAACAAAATAAATAACAGGGGTGCTCTATTTTTCTTTTGTGGAAGGTCTTTCCTAGGACTTGATAATTTTAATGCGCGTATTTCAAACATCGTGTTTTGTCATCTAGTGTAATCTCATAGTGTTTATCAATTATCTTTAACACACTGGGTGCGGTACATACTTGCAGACATTTCAAACAAGAAAGAAGTGAGTCGTTTATATCACCCGCAGCATAAACACAAATTATGTTGGTTTCTGTATTCTCACTTATCATCGTCCTGTTGGTATACTATACACCAAACGCTACACTGTACTGTGCAACGTTCATTACTGGCCGGCTGCCAACCGATGTATTGGTGATTTGTCAAATGGGCCAATGAAATGATATTTACTACGTAACATAGTAAACAATTCATTGTTTGGTTTAGTAATTTACACAATGAGTATTGCCAACGTGTCATAAGGTTGCAGTGAAAGTCATGAAAACTTGTGCAGAAGTAATGTTGGGTCACAAATGTCTTTGAAGAATTATCGTTTTATTATGACGAAATCCATATAAATATGTTAAATTCAGACGACGAAACGTTTCATCACGATCAATAAAAGTGTGGAAAGCTTGGTGTTTGAAAAAATTTTCTGCACTGCAGTTATTTATTAAGTAGCCTGTAGAGGACTGCCTGCTCCACAAAGTTGGCAGGAATGGTGATCCACAAGAGTTCAGGAGCCGACCACAGAGTAGATAACTACACAGAGTTGAAATAAGGTGGCGGTTCCTTTAATGTGAACGTACCTACTCTCTGATTGGCTGCGCGAGACTCTGGGAACGGGCCTGGCGTCGGACTGGCTAATGCACGCTGTGAAAGTTTCCCTATTGACTGGGCTGTCGGCTGGCGAGAGTAGATAACCAGGCGCTGATTGGCGAACGGCATGTTGCTGGCCAGTGACGGCAGTTGGCGTTGTAAGAGGCTGTTTCACCTGTATTGTTGAGTTACCATAAAAATGACTAATGTACTGTAATTATATAAAAATTATAATATGAGAAAAATGGAGGGGATGTGTCACATCTGATAATTGTGACTAAGATAGAGTGTTATTAAGTGTAGTGGTGATGAAATTAATTGTAGTTAGAGTTATTGGTTTTGCTATTATTACTGTTACTGTTATGATTTATATGATTGATGTATTGTAAGATGTTTGTGTGTATGAATGCATTTATGTGCAGGTATAGCGGTTGATGTATGGATACGAATGTACATGTAAACAAATAAGTTAATGGGTAAAAAGGACAGTGGTTTGGACAGGACAAATAGAAGTTTAAAACAAAACTTAAAACACTAGAATGGAATCCTCGGAAGGCCGATAGGCTAAGTGAGGTAAAAAGTAGTAGTTGTTGTTGTATTGTTGAGTTGTCAGTGTGTGGTGCGTGCACGCAAGTCGCGAGGCCTCCCACGCTGAAGGCTGCGGTTCGCCGGTCAACGTGCGGCTATGGGAAACTCACCGTCGCCGTTCTGGGCCGCACCGGGTCCCGTGACCTTCCGAGCAGCACAGCACGCCTCGCGTGTCTATGCGCGGAGCGAACCTGGGTCACTCCCACTCGCCAAAAAAATGGACGTCGAACTTTGCAAGGACTCGTTCTCAGTGGTCCTCTTCTGCAATACTTCGCTTCGTGGTGCTGGGGAGAGTGCGTCTTCGTCATGATGGCATTATCAAATACAACAGGAAAGTGGTACTCTGTAACACCTCTACCAAAATATTTCTTCAGAAGGGAAAGTTTGGTAGGAAAGTAGGTACAGTCCATTAATGACTACTCCCAACTTTTCTGAAACCCTGATAAAGTTCTACTTCCAGGAAATTCCTCCGCCTCATGCACACAAAGCTTAACCTAGTCTAAAAATTCCATCAAAGGGACATTGCACCGCATTCGTGCGTACTCAGTTTAATAATATTTTGCATGAGAACTATTTCTTACTAGGCATTGCCAACACGCCTATTTCCTCCCTGTTTTTATTCATATTAATTGAAAATGAAATATCATTCGTAGATAAAATTATTAGAAGATAATTTTAATAAACAAAAGGGTATTTCAATGTTAACAGAAGTATAAAACACTTGTTATACATAACATGCTTAGGATACAACCAAGCACAGCATACATGGAGTGATTTTTCAAAGGTTTGATTTTAAAAATATGCCAACAAACCCCGAAGACTATAAGTAGGTATTAACGTTCCGTCGACAGTGAAGTCACTACAGACGGAGCAAGTAGCTCAAAGAAACAGGAACGGGGAAGGAATCGGCCATGACCTACATGAAGGAACTATTTCAGAAAACCGCGGAAAATCGAAATCATAATGACTGGACGGGGAATCTAACCCACCTCCCGAATGCGAGTCCAGTGTGTTACCATTGCGTCACCTCGCTCAATAATAAAAGATTTGCCAACATCACAGAGTAATTAACAATAGAGAGGTGAAACTGCCACTTATACCACGAACTCCAGCTATAAACGCCATCAAAATGGCGTCACTGACCAGGAGTATGTCGGAGTGAGTGAGTGAAGAGATTTAAACGGCTCGTAACATCGAGGTCTTTGTGAGCATGGAGTAGCGCCGGAATGAAAGGGCGGGAGAAACGGGAGATCCCTTAGAAAACCCGCTGACCAGCGGTATCGTCAAGCACGATTCCCAATATGTCGGAATGCCGTTTGCCAATCAGCGCCTGATAATCTACTCGCCAGCCGGCAGCCCAACCAATACGTAACCTTTGCAGCACGCAGTTGCCAATCGGACCCAATGTCCGTCCCCAGAGCCTGGCGAAGCCTATACGCGATTGAGTATGCCCACATCAAGGGGCCCACCAGGTAATATTAGTTTCTGTAAACTTATCTAATGTGTGGCTGGACAGAATCCGTCTTTGTCATGAAATCATTATCAAATACAACCAAAATGTGGTATTATTTAACACCTATCTTCGCAAAAGCCTTTCTTTACAAGAAAAGGTTTGGCATTACTTCCAACTCCTTCTCGAAAACCGGTAAAACTGCTTGAAAAAATATATTTTTTGTCTGTTATCGAGTGCCTGACATCACGAATACTTTGGTGAATTGTCAATATGATATAGTATTTGTTTCCTATATAACTCAACGTAACAAAAAATACATTAAAATTCATCGGTTGTATTGTAAGTGTTTTAAAGATTTAATATGAAGAACTATATCGTATACACAGCAGCCAAAATAACACGTGAAACAAATTTGCAAAATATCTCTACATTTACACTTTATTAAAGGTGTTTATTCTCCCTCAAGTTTGTCTGATGAATGAAATATTGTAATGATATCCATTTATGCACCACTGTAGATCATAAGACACGATATTGCAATAGCCGATCCTTACCTAAAACGTTACTGTGCGCGATGAGGTGGCCACGATGGTGTGGATCACCAGGTGATTTCTGTACAAGTTTTGTCACATACCAACCTTAATTACTTCCGACTGTGATAAGAAGATAACTTTTCTCGTTAGTTTAGATTTAAGTTTCCACAAAAACACGTGAACACTAATACGTACTAAAATATTTTATCAGAGAAACTTTTATTTACTTTTTTGTTACAGCTATCTTAATGGTATTAACCGTTAAATGGTATTCAAGCAGTTGTTTATACTTCCATTAGGCCCAGATTAACTCTCTTCTCAATTTTGACAGGGCTTTAAACACTTGAACAGTCACGTGGTTAGACAAGTCACGTTTATTCAGATCAAACGAGAATGAGTTCAGTTTTACTGGAATGCAATGAGTTCAGTATTGAAAATGTCACGTGTACACATGACAAAAACACTTCCTGCGCACATCACTTCCTCAACAAATTATATAACACAACATACCTTATTATTTTGTTTGGGTTTTAATGTTACAAATGCTTTGTTGGCAGAAAACAAGTTTTAGGTACGGAGAAGTAGATTTTCCTCCTGATAAGAACCGATAGGCTTTCAATAGGTGAAAGAAGTAAGTAATACATTGAAATAATGACATTTCAATAATACATGTTGCATGGTTGTTCTAGCACTACAGAAAATTGTTACGCTTTAAATATTTAACACAATTCTATGAATTTTGAGAATGCTAATTAAGAACGGGACGTATGCCGTTTGTGCACGCAATAATTACATCAAGTAAACAAATATTTAATATTTACGAACATTAAAATTTCAAATTGAATACTTCGAAAACTGCATAATTTTGTGTTCGAATTTATTTTTAATAACACATAAATAATAATTTTGTGTTTAAAATATATCTTAAATTTTTACACATGTACTAATACCAGAAGTACAGTCATGATATCTTTGACATACTTAATATGTAAAAAAATAATGTGTTACATTATTCACCTTTGGATTTTGAAAGTTGTTCACTTTCTTTTACTTATGTAAGTATCCATAGTGGAACGATTTATGATACAATCGTTAAAGTATGGGGGGGGGGGGGGATTTTGGAAGGGTTGTGAAACGTGCTGAAAATTGGAAAATACGTACGAAGACTTGTTTCCGAGAAACAACTGAATTTAAAGTCAGAAGTTTAAGACGAATTTCTAAAATTCTAGAGAATTATTTATAAAATGCTAGAGAATTGTAGTTCTTACGTATAGACTACGGCACATATTTAGAAGCTCTAATTAACGATTTATTTATTTAGGGAAAGAAAATATTATGTACTTAAATATATAAACGGCGTTTTTAAACAACATGTCAAAATTCAAACCACGATATCTATGGGCTGATATAAACAATAAATACTAGTAGCTAATTTTCAAAACATTCATCTAGTATTAATAAATTTAGCAAAACAGCGCCGGGAATCCGCAACTTTACGCACCTGCATGCACAACAAGTTGCATATCACGAAGGCGAACGGAACTAGCGCGTCATGTGGCGACCACCTGTATAGGTCCCCATGCAAATACGTGCAGACCCTACATCGCTAATACTGCTGTTTGTGTGTTGTTGGAAATAAAATGCATTCACTTCTGGCAGTCTTTGCTACTCAATTGCTAAACTCCCATTGTTCATGTAGTTTTACACGCGTGTATTAGCAAGCAATCACTAGCGGTGCCCACGTACCTTGAGTTTATGGTCTCCCATGTGCATCGGCTGAACTCCTATGTGAAGGCGCACTCCGTATGACGCACCAGTTCCGTTCGCCTTCGTGATATGCAACTTGTTGTGCACGCAGGTACAAAAATTGGTGGACTCCCGGCGCTGTTTTGCTAACTTCAATTTTAATTAAAAATACTAGATGAATTTTTCCGAACATTTTGCTACTAGGATGCCGAGGTTTGAACTTCGACATGCAGTTTAAAAACACCTTGTTTATGATTACAGTGGTGTAACTAAGTAGTTGGCTCTGGGGGTGATAGGTTACCTACGTACGTGCGGTATGGAATGCCCTCTAGGCTCGAGGGAAATTCGCCCCCCCCCTTTTTTTTGGCTCAGGAAAACAACCTGCAAATTATGCATTTTAAGCCATCTTCCGATGGAATAAGCATAACTTATTGTGGGAAATATTTCCATAAAGAGACAATGTAAGTCTTTCCCGTGGGTAGTTACCAGTGAGTGCCTCTGAATATACCAAATGACTCTGGTCTCTGAGGGGCGATGAATCACCCTGACCACCCCTCGCAGTTATGCCACTGTATTACTATGCACAGCCGACGTTCGATTAGTTTTACCCTGACCTACCATTCACAGTAAACTTTTCGTTGACCCACTACAACATAAGTAAAACAATTCTGTGTTTTATAATATCGTTTACGCGTCGTTCAATTCCAATTGTGTTAATTGTGCGTCATACGTATGTAAAATTTCCTGCTCCACTACCCCAAATATACCTTCAGTATAAGAGAGACTACGCGTTATTATATCTTATTGATATATGTGATTTTGACTGGACTAGGGCAGTTTTCTTTGTTTATTTTAAATTTTCGCGTGTTTCTATTGTACTGAACTTCGTTTGAAGAATTGGAACTTATAGAGCAGGCGGTTTCTAGCAGCCTTACATTCTTTCAAAAATATGTGTAAAAGTTCACGAAAATTAATTGAAATATACAGATGAATAAAACATTATTTTTAGATTAAACGGAACTGCAATGTCTCCTCAGTCCAAGTTACCTGAGCATGCTCCCTTACACACCCTGCCCAGTACTTTTAGTTCAATACGGTGACTTATTTTGTTTGAATTTAATGTTTGTATTTGAAGGGTTTTGGTTTGTTCATTTGAATGTGTAATGTCTTGGTTCTGAGTGTTTATGTAGGTATACCTTGTTGGGAGTTTGCCTTGAAGTGTTTTGTTTTCGTGTGTGAACCTTGATTTCATATTCATGATTTGGAACGCATATAATCTCTCTCTCTATATATATATATATATATCCCCTCACTCTCTCTTTCTCTCAACATTGTTCCTCTCTATTTATACACATTTATTCATTATCATAAACATTATCATAATTAAAGTCAGAAAACAAGGAACAAACTAGTTTCTCTTGGCAATCACTTCCCGAATCACAACCATGAATAAACAACTATGTGGCAATTTTTTAAAACTGGAGTGTCTTGCAAGAGTGTGCGGCACGTAATTATCACCCATAAAAATAAATTTAACCGACTTCCCACGCTGGCAGGGCTGTAGTCGAGGAAGTATAGTAGCCAGAAACAAACAACATGGTCACGATTAACATTGGTATGAAGGCCAAGAAATAAAGTATTCAGTTAAGAGTCATCTTTACCTTGTTGACTAGCGTGTTTAGAAATCAGTGACTGGTTAAGAAGACAGACTCCCTTATGCTGTTATAGCACTAAGTGCGTTTGGTCTCGGGGCCAAGCTGCTGCAGCACGCATTAGCAACGGTTTGACGAGGGTTGGCAGGTCAACTACATGCTAGCCACATTCTGAGATCTCGGGATTCAGACAATTTTTCTCTCTTTCAAGTGTTCACTGACAACACATCGCTTGAATGAATGTCTATGTAAAACANACGAGGGTTGGCAGGTCAACTACATCCTAGCCACATTCTGAGATCTCGGGATTCAGACAATTTTTCTCTCTTTCAAGTGTTCACTGACAACACATCGCTTGAATGAATGTCTATGTAAAATCACGTCATACCTCACACAATTAAGTAATAATCACTTAATTAAGGCCGTCGTCTATCAGCAATTAACTCTGAAGTTTTCTTTGTAAGCAGCAGTCATTTATCAACAAACTGAACGTAAAATACTAAGCATAATTTAAAATTAAGGATGATTATGCAATCAAATTGCAAATGTTTGGTTAACATTTTCGAATATTTATGAATTGAAAAAATTCCCAACAAACTTGTGACTTAAAAATTTTTATTTAATTGACAGTATAGAATAAAAATGGTTTACCTAAGTTTTTTTTAACAAATCATATTTTTTTATTTACAATATTCCAATACTCCTTCAAAATACAAGAAAAATTTATGTTGTCAAATATGTACTTTAAAAATAAAATCATGATCTTATGATTAAAGGCTTTTGGCTTTATTTATTTAGGTTTATTGCATGAATATTGTAATTTTTTAAAGAGGCTTTATTGCAAAATACACTGGGTCTGCATAATTACAGATTACATATTATAGAACTTAAATTATGACACGTGCATTCATTTGACAAATTTCTGTTAACAGATTTACATTTTTTTTAAACATTTGGCTATTCATATACTTAATTATGTACACATACACTTAAAAAATATTTTTCCAAAACAACAAAAATATAATTTTTGTACGTATATAGAGACGTTTCTACTGTACACTTAAACTTAGGGAATCACAGCAGCATTTAATAATTACAAGTCACCAAAATATCAATATATCAAATTTTAAGTTATACGTATGGACTATATAAAATGGTAAACGGTACACCACATTTTTAAAACTACAGTTTCTTATTGCTTACTAGTGATAGTTATGACAACAACGTAGCCTTAAATTTTTTTTCATTGGCCTAGTATTTTTGAAAACATGGAATCTAACAAACTTCCTCTCGTAATTTTGTAAACTATGGCTGTAAAAAGAGAAATTGTTTGCTCTTAAGTGTTATTTCCTGTTATAGGATGTTCACGGCAAAGTCAGCGCTTTTTAAAGCCCTGTATTGTTTATACTGCCATTCCATTGCGTATCCTTTATGCCTCATCAACATAAACATCATCTCGAGATATTTTTAGATCAGATGTTTACAAGTCCATTGTATTTACTCAGTACATAAAAATCAACATTTAATATTAAACAACAACACATAATAACAACCAATTGTGAATAACTAAAAACAATAAGCGTTTTCAAGTGACGCGCGTCATTTTATTCCTGTAGAAAGTTGCAAAATTCTATCTNTAAACTTTCCAAGTTATAGTAATTTGAATATTTCCGAACGAGCAAAATTGTTCACTGCACCATAAAAACAATATGCAATTCATATCGCTATTGCATCGCAAGAAGAGACGCGAAACAATTCCGTTTCGTGAAACACAAACTAGAGTACCCCGCCCGCCCCGACAATAAAATAAACAGAACCCTAACTGTATCACTTGGTCATAACGAAAATAAAACTGATGGAAATGGCATCCTAGCTATAATATCCTATATTGTGTTACAGCGTTTATTCACAAATATTGCTTTCTTCATTGACAGAGCAGCTGTGGGAGGGATACATTGTGGCCGCACTACTTTCCTAGAACTGTCTAAATTTACTGAACTACCTCGTGTCGAGCCAGAAAACTAACTCCCGTAAAACGTACACAATTCTTGTTAAGTCTGGCCCCTTCTATAGTCCCCTTTATATTCAATAATAATATGTATACTAGTCAACGTTACTTGAGTGTTTTTTTATACTCTTATACTAAGAAATTTGTTATTTATTATTTTCTACAGGTACTGGCTCACAACATTTTACAAAGTTTCACAATATTAATTTACCAATATTAGGATTACATAAAACATGACACCCGATTTAAGTTTAATTTTTGCTGATTTCAGTGCCCATATACTATACGGGAAAAATATTAATTAAAATTAATTTAGTAGTATTAACTATTTTCACATCCATTTACAAATTTTTTTAGCCAGCGATTGCAGCCCGGTCGTATTGTGGTGTTCTATTTCTTATAGAGTTCTTCTTTCAACGAGAGGCAGTGCACGAAGACTGCGGATTTCCCGAGCCCTCTGGTAAAATCTCTTGCCTGTGAGTTCTCTGGTCACCCCCTACTGCGCGTCCTTTTAACAATGAGCAGAGATGGCCTTTGAGCNCATTGAGCCCACGATAAAAGTGTTCTATCTCCTTGCACGATTTTGTTATCACAAAATAGTTTAGTTTTTTGTATTTATCAGAAGTGCCGTACACATCAGATACAATATCATAACACATTTCGACGCAGAAAACATTGAAGATGCGGCATAGAAAAGCCAAATACTATTTTGGTCCGGTATTTAAGCTACAAAGTGTCCAGTTCATTTGTAGTCATTTTTTTTATCAATAATCTTGCTTTTATTTAAATCTCACTTGGGATATTACAATATACTGGTTATATGCACAATGATGGTATAAATACCTTTAATTTGATACCGCATTGCAGGCGGTGACGTATATGGTTTCGCCAAAAACCTCAAAAATAGATTAACCTTAGATTAAATGGGGTTAATACAGGTTGCATACTTACGCCTGCAGATGTAAAGATGACTCTTAAGCGTCGACAGCAACCGCTGCCGTGCTCGTCTTTGCCAGGGATTGTTTGTGAAGACAGGAACGACGCTAATGTCAACTTTCATGAGCGTACCACAAACACTCTTCCTAATATAACTAAGACAACAACAATTTATTGCGGGGAAAGCTGACTGGCTGCTAACTTCTACACTCTAGATTCGAATCAGTGAAAAACCACTGATTCGCAGTGAAATTGAATGACTCGAATTAGTGAAAATGGCTCCACTTAAAATCGGCGCAAAACCACTGGTTGTTTTAGTGAAACAATTTCAATGATACAGTAAGTGTTTACTAGTTTCGTCAAAAACCCTATTTCAAACTTGCTGTGACGAAGTTCAAGTGACAGGTAGGCGACCGCCTTATTACAATGTGCGGAAAGAAGTACGCAAACAAGAGCTTTCAGAAGAGTTGTATTAACCGTGTACTCCACTCGAACACAGCATAGTTGAGCTATAATAGTAAGCGTTTCAATATTATTTCTAAATCAACTTTGTCAATTGGATAAATCAACCTTTGTAAGTATTGCAAATCATTGTAGGTATACTGGGAAAACCTGAAGGTATTCATAACATATAACAAATATTGTAAATACCAAATATATCATAATCGTGAAATGTTTTAGTATCGCATATACAGGCAGTCTTCCACTGTAACATATTCGAGGCGTACACAAATACATAAAGTTGGAAAATGAAGTAGGCCCTACCCTACAACAGATTCTTTGAAACCTTCAAAAAAATAATCAAAAAGAAAATATTCAGTTCTATATCACCAATATGAGTGTTAAATTAGTAATCTCAAGACGGCATTTTAAAAAAATGTTTCCAATTTTTTTAATATAAGGCCTAAAACCACTCGGTTTTCTTCATGTTTTTGTCGGTATTATTCGTACACTGCTCAAAATATGAAGTTCCATATCCCTGAAAATTGTGACTTGTGATAAAGTGTTACAATTTTAATCAACTACACAAATAACCTATATTGGTCGGCTATATGTGAATAACAGCGGCAAAAGTACGAAGAAAACTATTTGCAATAGCTTTAAGATGATAATACACTTTTGGAAACAAGTTTTAAGTGCCACCTCATGATTACCAATTTAATACTCATTGGAAAACTAGTTGAAAGCTTGGTGTTTTACAAAAAGAGATTTTTCTGATCATCCGCGTCATGTTGTGGAATCTTTACACTTGATATTGCCAATACACGGAAAGTTCGTCTCTACGAACACTGATACGTAATTACTAGGCTGCGTGATCGTCAAGTTATGGTGTCCTCAAGAAATGTAACATGAAAGTCTACGATACATATAACTTACAACGAAATTGTAGTATTAAATATAATAAAAGAGCGCTCAATTATTCATATATTTTAAAATATTATCCGAATTTGAATACATTTGACGATAAGATTTTTTATTTCCTCATGATTTTTTACTATCGTTCTGAAAAAAAAATACAGGAGTGAAAAACTTTGGTTTCTGAGAGCCACTGTTGTTTTGATTTTTAAATAAATCGACAGAACTACTAGACTTATGTATTGTTATTCGTTGGCAGCAGTTAAAAACAAATTATAATAAATCTGGCATTGGTCTCTTGTGTATTTAATCATCGTATCGCAGTTGAGTTGTTAATATTTAGCGAACGATAAACTGAAATTAGAACTTTTCGATATCGTCTCGAAATATGATGAAGCATATTAAAATAATCATTCGAATGTATCACCGAAAAAATATTGTGGTTCGTTGCAAATATAGAAATGTTTGTACTTCAAATAAATGATACTCATTCTCATACTGCAGATATCGACAAAGTAAATGTCGCCTATGACACGAACAACGTCAACAATACTACAATCGGAAAAAAACAAATCAGATGTAAAAATTATCAAACATTAAAATATGTATGTCTCAAATATTGCACATACGCAAATACATGAAATACAGCAACATTGATAATCTCACCAAAATCCATACCACAGTGGCCGAGCGGGGTGGCGCAATGGTAAAACTTTGGAGTCGCATTCGGAAGAACCGGGTCCAGCCATCCTGATGTCGATTTTCTATGGTTTCCCAAAATCACTCTAGGCAAATGCTGGGATGATTCCCTACCACACCGATTCCTTTCACGTTCCTGCTTCTCTGAGCAACTTCCTCCGTCGCTAGTGATCTCGCTGTCGACGAGACGTTAAGCCCTAACTACTTTTCATATCGTAGTTGCGATGCTTTTAGTTGGCGATATATCGCCATGCCGCAACAGTCATAATGGAAGCAGGGCTCAACCCCAACAGGTACAGCTCGACGGGGTTACAGAGTGATATGGGCGTACACACTCCTTGACTGGCTGCAGGAGGCTCTGAGAACGGGCCCTCTGCCTGATTGGCTACTGCATACTGCAGAATTTTACCTCTTGGCTGGGCTGCCAACTGGCGGGTAGGTTACCAGGCGCTGGTTTGCAAATTATGTTCCAAGATTTTGCTGGTCAGTGACGGCTGCGGGCTGAACACGAAGTCTTTGACAGCAATCCTCATACTTCGGAGACATACAGAAACGCAAAGCGAGTGTAGTGATTACGCACTGTACTGCGGTACGAATTTCGTTTAATTTCGTAGCATATAGAAATTCCGCGACGGCACAGAAGAAACGAATGCACTGAAAATCGTTGTGTAAATTTTATTAAGTAATTTGTCCAGTCAGACTTGAACACTATATATAACGTGTGCGAAAATGTCGTGATTTTTTAACTTACATCTCACTGTAATGGATTTACGCTGCCTCACGCCGATCATGGGTACTTACATTTTCAAAGACGTTGACCATTAGCGGTGGCCGAGGAGGCTTTGCCGACTCCGCGACGCGGGTGCTTGGTAGTTTCAATCAAGGTTGGAACTCGCGCGGCGTTTCCTTCCACCCAGCAGTGGCTGAGGAGACTGAGAGAGGGTTGCCTTGTGACATCAGCACCGCCTTTGAATTTGATTGGACGAAGATATGCTTCCATTTCGAGGATGTTCTCCACAGCTTTGGGGTGGCGGCGGTTGCGAATACTTCGCTATAAATACCCTGGCGCACTAAGCAATGGCGGACACTCGGGAGGAGGTCACACCTAGGGGCTTTGTTCTCGCTCGAGACATGTAAATAGTAAATTGTAAATAGGGGAAACTTTTGCCATTTAAGTAATTGTATATATTTATGTAACTATATATATTTTTGTAACAACACATGTTACTTGTAAACCCTATATTTTAATGTTTTTAAAGTTATTTGAGGGATTATATTTTAATAAAATATTTCAATTTAATTTTTGCATACATTTTGTAAGGTTATTGATATTGAAAACTGGTTTTTTTTCTTGGGGCGGAGGAAAACAAAAAAGAGAAGTGCCCGGTAATTAAAAGTAAAAAAGGAAATTAAAATTTTGTTACTTTCTAAAAGTCACTCTTTTAAACTAACTATAAGTTGTGTTACTGGATTGATTTTTTCCATCATTTTTTTTTCGCCTCCTGTTTATGCTAGTATGGATTATATGGTTGTAGAGTTGGAGGCGAGTTTTATACATGTGACAGAGTGGTCTGGAGGTTAATAAGAACCGTCTGTTGCATCAATGAGTGCGATATCTGAAGAGAAAAGTAAATACAAACGCGACATCTGTTGAGTGGAAAAGTAAACTCGCGCTGTCACCCAACAATAACCTACAAAGACTGCTGCAACTATATAAATATATGTCTTGAGAATAATTCAAAATGTTTTGCATTATATTAAAGTGTAATATGTTATTTCTTAGTCAATTAGCTTAAAGTAAATTACGTGCAGTGTTTACTTTCAGCTCTTCAAGGACAATCGTACCTACTCGTGGTGAACAGCGCACGACAGTTGTGATGTTGGCCACACAAAAATTAGGTCCGTAATCACATCTTGCGTTTTTCGCCGATGTGACGTCATCAAACTCTGACATTTGCGGTACAATAACGAAGTATAAGACGTTCATACTCAGCTCTCTCCGGAGTGGGTTACACGCCGACAAAATCTCCCAAACGAACAGCTGGAGTTGGCGGAGTAAGCGGCTGTTTCACCTCTGTATTGCCAAGTGCTCTGTGATGTGGTGGAGGAGGTAGAGAAGGAGAGGGATGCAGTTCCCACAGAGGGCTGGCCGGGAATGACCTCTCTCCACAGGACGCTCAACCCCAGCGCGCTAATGAGCGGACCGCTCATATCCGTCCGCCTCGACCATCTATCCTGCAGATACGCGTCTGCAACACGCGCCCGCCATGTAATTTCAATTGGTCGTTACGTCGGCCACTCCCACTTCCGTCCCCCCCCCCTCCCCAAATTACAGCTCCAGAAACAAGATCTCCCCGTTCTGCGCAAGACTACCATAAGTGCAACCCTTTACGACGTGTCGTCATGTGCAGTGACGGTGCATTCGTGTCCTTGCTGTTAATTTGGACAGCGGAAAAGTGATATCACGACGTTGATGCACTTTACTAGTACACGGAACGAGGTGAAGGCCCTTATTATGCGAATTTGGACAAAGTCAATACCAGCTTATTATAGTTAACTGACGGTTTGTTGAGCACTTTAGAAAAATATATCTTCCGATAAACTTTTGAAGCTTGATGTCAGTTACGTTTGGACGCCGAAATTTCTTTTTATTAGTTTATGTCTTTTCCCGTCACATAAGCGTAAGAATATAAATATTAGTAACGGATTTACGTGTTTAAAAAAAGCCACAGTTACACTTGATCGAAATATAAGTAAAATTGTTGGATCCATGGAAATAATAAATTTAGTTGCGGAATAAATTTAAAATGTTTGCAGGTAAGGTTATACACAGGATTTTCAGAAATGATCAATTAACATTTTTAGTCTCAGTATCATATATCTGCACAGGATGCGAGTTTAATCATAGACTAAAGATGAGGTACACGTATTCTTCGTCTTCTGTAC
Source organism: Clitarchus hookeri (assembly GCA_002778355.1). Taxonomy (NCBI): domain Eukaryota; kingdom Metazoa; phylum Arthropoda; class Insecta; order Phasmatodea; family Phasmatidae; genus Clitarchus; species Clitarchus hookeri. The sequence goes on along the minus strand of NQII01000404.1, from coordinate 328,794 downwards.
ATGTACACAACGCTGACCTACTAAAATCTTATCCACGTTGTTTATGACAGTCGTGTTGGCAGAAAAGCAGTCCAATGTTGGGATACGGAAACTGGTGTTGCGCAACCAGCGAGATCGCTCTACCTCATATGCACTCTACGGATTTAACGGTCTGCACTGTACACAGAAGGAAGTGCGTCTAATGAGGAGTGGTTGGAGAATTATTCTTTGTTGAGACTATACTCCACAGTCTCATAAACAACCGCTGCCGGTCAAATCAAGTACCAACACTTTTTTTATTGGTCCCGATATACGACAGAGAGGTATACCGATTCTAACATAGTCTCGAACAAAATATTTGGTTGTTCCAACGCCTAATATTATACATTTACTCGTGACTACAGGAGAAATGGGGCATAAATAAACCCTATGGAATTTAATCTGATGTAACGGTTTTATGGAAGCCAGTGAAGAAAAGTAAATAAAGGATAATCCTGTGGAATTTTTTTTTACTAACCATGAGAGCAAATATTTTACCAGTACGATGTATTTCTGCCGAGCTATTTCTGTTTCAAATTGTTATATGTTATCGGAGCGCAAGGTATTTTGCGAAATAAATGCATCAATATTGTGAAATAGTTGCTCACAAAGTTGGTAAAAACAGCCATCTAGAATTACCATTTTTTTGTTTTTCTGTGTTTGCTTCCAAAATCTGTATAATTAAATTCACGTATTTGCAAATAATGTATGTCCCACACCCTGATAACCGGAAAAAGCACATAAATGGACATTCAGTGAGTAATATTTCACTATTTGTAAACAGTGATTTAGCTATGAGACCTAATTATATTATCTTTTACATGGGGCTCGTAATGTTAACTATAGGCCAACAATGTTTGTGAAATCGTAGCCGTGTACACATTGGAGTTAAAAATGGCTCGTCTTTTATAAGTCGTAATGCATTTCTACCAAATACACAGTATCTGCGATTTGGAAAAGGCTCGTATATGCACGTGCATGTTTTCATATACAAATAGTAAATGCAGATACTAAAAATTACTCTTAATAATATTTCAAACATTTGCATCTATGTGCCAGTTATAACCTTTTCTCTTACATAAATCGACACCTGTTCGTATTCAAAGATTTTCTTTAAAATTGAATTTTTCGGAATAGTTATTTTTTTTATCGTTCGAACACGCACATTCGAAATTATAGCTTGAACTTCAACTGCAATTGCATGCCTTTAAGAAAATATAAAGTCTACACGGAAGTTGATAAGATAAAAAATAAAAGCAAATAAACAAAAACAAAAAATTGTTTATATAAGTTGATTGGCTGACACTACGTTAACTTAACGTTATGTTGAATTTGGTTAAACTTCTCGCACGGAAACGTTTATTTCCATCACTGTAAAGGGCAACCTTCCTCCGCCATATTGGATTACTTTTTTTTATAGCCTGAAGGTATATACATTTTAAAAAAGAACATTCTGAAAGTACCTCTATCTTCAAATAGTTATTTACCTTACAATGCAGTAGAGGAAAGACAATAGAACCACGAACTCATAATTTCATGACAATTTTAATTTAGACAAAATTTTGCAAAATAAATTTTGTGAGAAATACGAGTTCGTAGTTCAGTCGTTATATATGTGCTACTGCAATGTCAATAACTAGTTGCATATAGTAGTACTTTCGGAATTTCATTTTTCAAAGCATAAAAAAACTAGAACCAAGAATCCAATATGGCGGGGGAAATTTCTCCTTAATTGAATGTGAACACTCTGCTGAGTTATCTATACCTGAACATAACGACAACGCAAAGTTAATGCAAAGAGTTTCATGTTAACTTCAGTGTAAATCGACCCCAGCAGGGAATAGTACTTGATACATGATATTACATGGCCAAATGAGCAGGTCATATGTTATGCAAGATTGTTATTATTGCGTCAAAACTACCTTTCTAGAGTTTCGTTGAAAGAACATGAATGTGTTGGTTTCTTCATTTTCGCAGGGGCCAGAAGTAGGCTGCTGCGCGTTTCACCTTGGCTTGTAAATGCTTTAACTATCAGTGTGGAGACATTTCGACCTTGGGCGACAGCCAGCACCTGCCACTTATAGCAGGAAGGTGCAGGCAGACTGCTACCTCGCAAGTGAAAAGTAAAGAGCAAGAAGTGCCTCGTATAGCGAACCTTCTCGGGCAGTCGCTGTGAGTGGAAGCTGGCATCGCAGCTGGCGTGAGACCAGAAAACACGCCACGCCTTTATTTACCAATTACGAGAGCACTCTGTTCGTCGTATGTGCTCCACTGATCGTACCGCCGTTCTTCCTTCATATATGCCAAGAAAACGGTTCCATAATTATAATTCCAATGGAAATTCAACACAGTTTGCGCACTGCCGCCACTTTTTAATACGCATTACGTCACAATACTATGTTGTTTAGCATTTTGCTAATTCTATTGTACTATTGCACAGAGACAAGTGATGGAGTCACACAGCAGTTACCAGGCCTTACTAGTAATCAGAGGTTTGAATGCCGGGGAAACCAACGTATTCGAGAGTGATTCTGCACGAAATTAAAGGCAATATTACTTTTTTAGCTCATTGTGAAACTTCTCGTTACGAGCCAAACAAAAACAAATTATTTCTTGTAAGCAGTCTAAGTACAGGGAGTACTTATGATTACAGAAATAAAACAACCACTTATAACGCGAACACCAGCCACACATACACCAGCAAAACATTGGAAGGCCGTTCGCCAATCACTGCCTGGTAACCTTCTCGACAGACGGTAGCACAGCCAATAGGGAACTTTCTGCAGCATGTATTAGCCGATGAGACACAAGGCCTTTCCCAGGATCTCGTGCCGCCAATCAGATAATGGGTACGCACACATCAAAGGAACCGTCACGCCATTTCGTGTCTGTGTAGTTATCCACTATGTGGTCTAAGTCACGCGTTTTGTTGAGTCACATACATAATGCGTCAGTAAAAGCGTGCAAAAATGATACTGAGAATAGGGGCCATATCACGGAACGTTTTGTGATTTGGAACATGTGATCCAGGAGACCAGCGAAAGGAGATACGGGCATACACGTGTGTGCGACCCATGCATTATGTGAGCTTCATATATCGTCCGCAAGGTGGCTCTGCCGTCCGTACATTGTCACAGTACGTGCGTGTATCAACGACAGGCGCAAAACTCATGGGATATTTGAACGAATGGGGCAGCATCTCGTACGGCGTTGTAATGCTTGCGTTGAGGTTAGTGGCCGTCACATTCAGCAACTCTTGTGAGCCACAAACTGATACGTTAACACCGGTCCGCCAATTAAGTCGTCCTGTACAGTACTACCTTCCTGTCAACAGTGTAGACATGCAATGTCAATAATACACGTATCCAATACGGACACCTGTATTCGTGTTAGACACGGTTGCGCCCATATCTCCTTTCGCTGGCTTCGCGGACCACACGTTCCCAATCTCAAAGTTTCATTGTTGCACGCGTTTACTGAAACAACTGTAAACATGACGTGGTCACAAGTCACGGGACACTCATTGCTGTTGGTCACAAGGGCACCAGCTATGTAAGTAATAGGATCCGACCTCCGTTTACTGTTATTATAGTGTCTACCCTTTAGAATAGGCTCTTTACTAAGTTCTTGTATACATCTGCTAGAATTTGTTTCCATTCTTCACAGTTCCACCTGATAGTCTTTCAACCACGATGCAATGGAACGTGTATAAGTGCTGATACGGGAAAGGACCTATCCCAAACAGATTACCACATTCCGGGAAGCATGTTATTGTCCAAAATGAGTTTATCGATTAAAAATAATGGTTCACGCTGAACAGACAGTTTAAATAAATCCACAACTCTCACTGTCGACACAACACACTTAGGTAAATACAGTTCATGAGGCATCCGCCAGGTCCATACATGTCCATCCGAGTTTTATACCATGTGCTATTACTCATTACTCCACAGTCCAATGACGATGTTGTTTGCATCACTCCAAACGACGTCGTGCATTTGTGCGCCTGATCGATGGCTTCCTGACAGCGGCGAACTATGAAAAATGCTATCACATCTCGACGAAGACAGTCATATCACTGACATATGCACCAGGTCCTTTACAGTCATTGACGTGGCTGTGTGACTATTGGTTTTCGCAACGTGCTCACAGTTCAACGACTCCGATAAGTTAACTCTCCACATTTTCTGCAAAAATAAATCTACGAAATCGGTAAAAAAAAAAGTATATCAATAAAATAGACCCCGTAGGAGCTTTATTTTTTCCACTATTACTCCTCCCCAAATTGCCTCCCCCCCCTTTTTTTTCCAACTTTTCTTTTCCGTAAAAAGAGCATCCCACGTATCTATGCAATAGCAAGCGATAATCTGCGAACTTCACTTATCCTATTAGCTCCTTAATTCTCGACTTGTACGGAAAATTATTGAATGAGTTTTGAGACAGTTATGTAATTTTTTAAACGTAATTTTGATGATTCACTCTGTCACCTCTGAGTTTTTCACATTTGAGAAAAAAAGTTCTAGTTCGAAAATGTCGCCTTTGACTTGTAGCGTGATAACTATAAGGCTATGCAACGCACCTTCTCTCTCTTGTGACTCTCTATAACGGAAAATATAATATTTACCGCTTGCTGTATTGCTATTCCCCTCTTCTGTGTCGTTTGGTGGGACAAGCAACATGGAAAGGAATTGGTGTTTAAGATATTCGTGACCGCTAGCTAACGATCTGAAGGCTTCTCTGTGTATTATTTAATGTATAGATTATATCAATATAATTTAAATATATGGGCAAGTTAGTAATGGCTGTGCAAAACAGATTACAATACATAGTTTCAAAACAGTACGCCCTTAATTAAAAATCTGATTTTTTTATGCCACTATTTTATTTACTTACCGGCAAGCGCTTTCTGTTTTCGTGGCTTTCGAAGATATCCTGTACTTAATTCATTACACTTCTTTTAATTGGCCTTCTGTTTATGACTTTAAGTTTGGAAGGTGATTCGTCTGCATTTTTATTTTTTGAGCCACATCAACGGACACAATAGTAAATATTATTGAAGTAAAGCGAACACATAAATTGCAATAACGAACAGCCAGTAACACTGATACAATGGTTATATTATGTGCACATGGTGTAGTGAGCCAATATATTAAAAGCAAATTGCTATTGAACACGTTATACGCTGCTGCCTGTCGAGGGGAAAGGAACTAAGTCATTGCATGTAGGGTATGTGATGGAGAAACGAAATAAGTAATTGATAAACTGCCTTTATTTCAAACATGTCAGTTAACATACACTGTTTCTCCCCAGAGTGACAGCGTTTTTTTTATTGCAAATGATCTGTATTACCCTCAGTAATGCAATATGATTATAAAAAAATAATAGCATTTTGAGTTTTCGTTTTTTTTTTTCAAGTGCACGATTCAATCAACTAGTACCTTTCTTTAGCTTCAAGAGGCTGATAAGAAGCGGCATGTTTGTTCAAAGCAGACATACAGAGAGAGAGAGAGAGAGAGAGAGAAAAAGAGAGAGTTAGAGGGTTAAGGAGGAGAGAAAATTAACGCAAATGCCTAGGGGTTATTTTATTACAAACACAGAGGAAATTACCAGTGAAGAGACAAAAGTTGGTGAACGTGTGCCGAACAATGCCTTGTTTGGTCGTTTCGCGAGTTGTTCACAACGTAGGGCACTATTCTTCCCAAAACAAGAAGCACTTCCAGTAACTATAAGAGGAAATTCCGCGCTCTTAAGGAAATTACATGATACTGCACGGAGATCTCACATATATAAATCATTTAAAATAAAACAGTGCAAGTGTAATTGTATGAGAGCCACACCAGTTGCAACAGCAGTTGTGCGTTTTAGGGTTTTATTTGATTTACTACCAACTAGTTTAAAATTAATTGTATCAACTACCTTTAAAAATTAATTAATTATAAAGGGGAAAATAGTAGGCAATAGTTTATATTTTTTCTTTTAACAATCTTGTTTAAGCACCCAAACCGAGGTTGAATAAGCGCACAATCGTCGGGAACATGAAACAAGGACTATTAGGGCATGTATTTATTTAAAACCCTGGGTTATGTACAAGGAAATAGGCCATTTAATTACCGCTTATAAGCAAGCGCAAATTATTTCACTGCTTTCAAAAAATTTCATATTGAAATAAACATTAAACTGTTGTACGAAGCAAAATCTAAGTGACGATCTCAGACGTTAGCAATATAAGATGACCGTAAGACTACTGGAAATGATAAATGAAACTGGAGATGTGGATACTGTTACCGTTTTACCATAACACGACAGTCCAGTAAAATTTTTTTAACGACTGTGACTAAAGCCTGATGATTTTGCAACTCCAGCTGTAGGTTTTAAGAGAATAGGCCTCTCGATCAAAACCACTGGACGTATTTTTCTTTTAACTCTACGCAACTGACAGTTTTCTTCCTTTCAAGTCAGTCATTTCATAACACCAGGTCATAGTAACAAAAGTCAATGGGGACGTACGTGACGGCTCGTGTACACATTTTAGATTGATTCGTGCCTAAATGGAACAGTGAAGCGGAATTGCGAAACAGGAAAGCGTCAGAGCAAAGAGCTGACGAAATCGAAATCGGCACCGAGACAAATATCACGAAGGCCAACGCAGAAACACCTACCCTTTCCCCTTCAAAATAAATTCGCTAAAATCAGTGCTAATCGCAACTTAATGAAACAGTGCGTTTACCTACTGTGGAATATATTAAATTCTCACAAGAAGTGCACACACATAAAAGTCGTTGTTGTGCCTACAGTATTAATAATACTACTACGATCATTTTTGGTTAACTGTGAGCCGTCAGCAACTAATGTTGCTGTTCATGTAGTATACTGTTAAGCTATTAAAATAAATGAAATATTAAGTAGTTTGGTTACGATGTTACCTACTTACTCTACTGTCATTGTTAAGACGGTGTTTATGTTGCGGCAAAACCAATCTTCTGTTGAATTAATGTCGACACTTGTGTTAAAAACTTCCTGGTTTTTAATTTGCTTTATAACAACATTCCGATGTAAAATAAATAGTACAATTTTTTGTCATAAAAAGAAATATTACCAACGAAGACCAAAATTACAGCAGGGAGAGGAATCGAATCCACGATTTAAGAGCTTTATGTTCTCCACTTTACGAAACCTAACGTCCTAACAACTGCTCTATTTTAACACGACTGATTGTGTGTTTCATATTGTGAGTATTTAACACAACGTAACGACAAACTGCTGTACTTTTTCGTAATGTGTAAATACTTTATGTTTTATATATATATATATTTATTTATTTAAATATTTGCATATTTGACACACGTAAACTGCTTTGCTAGGTTTGCAAGCTGTTCTAAATTACATTTAGTCCTCATACTATGCTTTACAATTTAAATATTGTGGTTTCATTTTACGAGGTTATCGCTGTTCACTAGTATCCGCCATTTTATAACGTCAAGTCAATGTAAATTTGTGTTGGCTGGACGTTATTTTAATGTCGCAGTAACCATACTAAATTATTTCTTCGTGTTGATTTAAGCGTGATAAAACATTTGGCTGCGGCAACATTACTTAGCGGCTTTATTAACACTAACGCCCCTACAGTGAATTTGTATTACATTACTATAAATAAGAGTTTGTAAATCGTTAACATTATTAACTTTATAACGACATTATTGATTTTACTACAACATAAACGTCTAAAGAAATGTCTCAATATAATTTTTTCTTGTTGCAGAAACATTAGACTTTTTCTGTGCAATAGTATCCGTAATGTGGTCAACGATATCAGTATAAAAAGAGATCGGACTCCAGATTATACCACTGATAATTTTATAGCTCTAACTACCACACTTAACTATGTGGACATGACTAGAGCCGAACTTTTGTCATAGTTGGCTAGGCCACCAAAATTACAGTGCAAGATGTGAGTTCTAACGACGGGTAAGGCAGCGTTTCCCAACAGGTGTGCCGCGACACACTCGGGTGCCCAAGATTTTGAGCTAATAAAAAAAATCATTTATTTATACAAAATAATGAAAACAAACAAATGCAAGAAAGTTATCGTTTATTCTCCATTACACGGTGATACATAAATGGCAAAAAAGTTGTTACTAATTCTTGTTTTGAGGATGATACGCATGTTGCGTTGCTAAATGTCCTACCTCACATCAAACGTTGGTGCTATAAACATAAGTCTCGCATTGACGGTAAAATCAATTTTTAACGGTCTCACTTTTGGTTTGTCTTATTTTGCTAGTTAACCCGTTCGGTCAGGCATTTATTTGTGAGCCCAAGTGTTGCAGTTGTGTAATATCTTGATGTGCACTGTACGTGTGTCTAGTGTGCTTTCGGCAACCAGTGAGCTACGTGCTGCGTGTTCAAAGACGTTACCATCAGTCATTCATAAATGTGGTAATTTTCACAAATCAGATTATCCGTTGAGAAAACTCTCAAAGCATTGGGTATTGATTCCTTTCTGTGTACAGCACTGACCATAAACATCCTTCACATGCAACATGTTCCCGATCGTGGACAAAGTGACTGAAGTGGTAATTTATCCCTGATCCTAAATAATATTTTATACAATTTAATTTGTATTTTTATTGTAATTCGTAAAAGAGAGAGTATAAATATTAAAACACTGAATTTAAAAAAAAATTTCTTATAGTCTACTTTTAACGTAGGACAAAATATGTAAAATAAATTTCCCTGAAAAAATTGTAACAAGGACAAGCTGCTGCAAGTACAAAAAGGTTGGGAATCTCTGACGTAAGGTATAAAAGTGTGCATAATTTTAGACTAACTCTGAGTTGATTTAGCATGTGAAGACAAGTGACTTAAAATAATATTTATGTAAAATATTTGTAAGTGTGATAGTTCCGATCACTGGGGAAATTTCAGTTGGAATTTAACGTTGAAATGGTCCGAAGCGCAGTTTGAAACGAGAAACGTAACTTTTAGCGCAGAGTAGTTCATTATTCCAGTGTCTCCGGCAGCACACGCTCTCCGAAACGTGAAAAAGGTCCGAAGATAATTACCACGTGAAAACGAATCTTAATTGCGTGATGCCTTCAAACGTTTTTTTTATGGCGATGGCAACTTTTTGCTCAAAAATCTAGTTTAAAACCTGCTTTATTCAGGTCGCTTTAAAAAGTTCAAGCAGAAAATTACCTTTGAAATGAAATGCGAATGAATATTTGGTCTAAAATGGGTTCCTCTTCGGGTCTTCGTTTTGTTTCATTTGCGAGGAAACTAAGAGGCATTCTCGTTAAAGAATTTGAATCATTCAATACACAAATACTAAACATTAAATAAAATTTCTAATTTATTTAATTGTCCTGATACTTATAACTAGTCTACACATATTTAATATGGCACCTGGTCAGTTTTCCCAGGAACACGCTTGTTTTAAAGATATTGTCACGCCAAATTAAACTAAACTCGTTTACTTAGAATTACTGACGCAATAAAAATTAAGGACAAGTGTTTTTTTTAAAATATAAAGATTAATTTTACTTTCCTCCGGAATTTATTCTCAACTTAAAATCACTAATAAAATCTTATCTGAAATTTGTTTATCTTAAAACTGCTTCCTGAAACTGTCACTACTTACATCTTGAAAGGCATATCGGGATTTTTAGAACGGCAGAACCGAAATAATAGTTTTCCAGCCAGTACAGATTATTGGTTTTTTTATAATGAAGCAGAAAAAATTCAACAATTACTCCCTTATAATTTCCTCTCTTGATATAGTCCCTTCATGGTTACTTCCCACTTTTCTGAAGCCCTGCTAAAGTTCTGCTTCCAGGATATTCCTCCACCTTATGCAAACAAAGCTTAACCAAGTCAATAAAATTACACCACAGGGACATCGCATCACATTCGTGCGCACTCACTGTAATATATTTCAAGAAATATTTATTACTAGGCATTACCAACACACTTGTTTCCTTAGAGTATTTCATTCATATTAATTATGAATGAAAGATTATGCTTTATAAATAAAATATAAGTAAAAGTGTAATTTAATAAATAGTAAGATACTTTTATGTTAACAGAAGTCTAAAACGCTTGTGACACATGAACCATTTAGAAAATAACCAAACATGACATACATGGGGAAATTTATCAAATGCTATATTAAAGAAGTGTGAAGAAACCACGAATAGACTATACATATTTTTCTGTGAGGCATTGCGATTTAACTTATTTAAAGAAGGAGTGCTACAATATCTTTAATAGATTATAAAAATAACATTTTCCTTTCTGAAATTCTTTAACACAATTAAATACATTTAAATATGACGCACAGAAACACATACAGGAAGGTAACCTTCTGGTACACAGCGAACTAGGCTAATATGAAGCTGGGTGTACCGTTCTTTCAGTGGAAACCGGTCAGCAGATGATATTCCTAACGAGCTTGGGACAGCTACAGATAATAAATCATTGTAGCCGTATCTCACCCTGTACGCTACCTAGCCTATGTGGCCGATGTATATCTTCCTAGAGTTGACAAGCAACTGCTAAGTGCTCTGTTGAACATTCTGGCCAGCTGGGCTCGAATATTTCTAAATTATTTCCAGATTTTAAGAAGTGCACACAAAAAAAAATTATTTTAATCACGAGTGACTCTCTCTGTTGTTAATTTCAGAATTAGATTTAAACCAGTTTACATCAGATTTGTTTTTATTAGTATTGAAATAGGAAATAAACCATCCCGATTTTTATATACGAAAATATCAATGCTTTCTTGTGTTATTGATAGGACAACAATTTATTCATATATTGTATACAAGCTGTAGGTGACCAAAAATGGTTGAAACAACCATAATTAATGGCCATCATGTTCAGATTTAAGCTTCCTGCGCGAATACATAACATGCTCTTATCCAATACTGCGTAAGTACAGCTGTCTGTGATGACGTATCTTCATGCACAGTAAATGTCCTTCCAGCACACATTGTAATTTACATCAGTATTATTAAGATACACTGCAGCAGGCTCAGGAGAATTATGTTATTCCATAAAGAATAGCCGAGGAACATAAATGTTGTTTCTCAAACTAATGTACACTGTCCGAGATCAAAGTCATAAAAACAATGTATTTGCATGACGAACACCTTAAACAGTCTGCCTCTGAAGACCTCTACAATAAGAATGATCTTACAACAGTTTTCAATTTCATTTACTGATTTGCGACACACTGCGATCACAATTTGTGAATTGTTATACATTTCATATTATGATTTGGTCGTTTTCGGCTTCCTTTTAGTATCACACTTCGTTTATCTACTTTTTTGCTTTTATTGGAATATTTATATTATTTTCTTTTGAATAGGTAGCTTTCTGACGTAAGTTCCCGTCGTAAAAAAAAAAGGAACATTCATAGCAGCATTAAGGAAAGTGGGTTCCAGCAAGGACGCCCACGCCGTGTTCTGTACGGAACATGTTATTCGCGTTTACAAGACACTGCTGTTCCCACCAGTCGCTCAAGTTCGCATCATGTACATATACCCCATTGCAACCTTAACTTACTACTGGCCATTTATTCTACTTGCACAACCTTAAACGGTGACGTTGAACGACGTTTAACTTGACGCCTCGCCTTAGGATATTGAAAATTCAACAAAACACCGAAATTACTTACGTCACTAATATAAAGCTGAACTTGAGAACATTGCATCATATTAGTGGCATTCGACTATGAACTAGTGAAAACGGCTTCGCCAAAATCACTGAGTCAAATGTTACAATAGGCATTTCACGCTAAAGTAAGCACTTTTGAGGCCTTAGTTACTTTTCCTTTCAGTCTTTTTTTTTTAACGTTTAACCACTTTTTTTTAAATATTGTCGTGGAAGTAATAAACACAGTGTGTATATTCGACCGCACTCGCAAGTTAACGTCTAAGGCTAAAATAAAATATATTTACTGACTATTATTGCCAATGAGAGGGCTTTCAAAAGTGCTCACTTTACCGTGAATAGCCTATATCATAGATTAAATATACGGCAAACCCATGTTCTCAAATATGACTCTCCCAACGCCTTTATAACTACAAGGTACGTATTAAAAAATTAATATCTGCCGGCGAACACGTTGCTTCTGAAAATCCTCACTTAACACCAAGGTTCTGCCAAGTTGAAGTTATCCTAAGAGTCACAACACAACCAGTAAATCTTTATAAATATTAATGCGACACACCGCTACCACAAAATGTACTTTACTAAAGCCTTAGCAGCTACAGCCTACTTGCCAACAGCGCGAATTGGCCTGTTTTCTTGTGCTCTACCCTAATCTCACTTAATTCTATAAAGGTTAGCCAAAGAAATGAAAAACCGTATCTAAAACTAATAGGTTCTCTCTGAGATCAACGTCATAGAAATCATGTAGTTGCATGAGAAGCACCTGAAACAGTATGCTTCCGAAGCTCCTGCAGGGATCCGCGAAGTAAAAACTTGAAAATGGCCATTTTCTTGTTTTGTTGTTGTTGCATGTTCACTTTCACGTTATATATATATATATATATATATATATATATATATATATATATATATATATACAGGAAGAGAGAGAGANTATATATATATATATAGACGAGTCGAGAGGTGGAAGAGGTACCTTGCAAAATGAACAACATTTACACTATATCCACAAATGTCGCACACACAACTATGCCTTGCCCGGGATTTGAAACCAGGATTTTTCTCGCCGTAACGACTGCTGTCTTGGATCGAACCAGGTTTTGTGAAACCTGTAACCTTTCAATGCATTGAATTAAAGTCTGCATTGTTCTCATGAAATAACTAGTCTCCCCAACGGCCGGGCCACCACAGAGAACTGACCCCAAACTACGAACAAGCACGAAACATGAAGTAATTCTTAACTGCAATCATACAGAAATACCTGCTTCTGAGTAACACATATAAAAATTTCAAAAAGCTATTTGTTAGTATAGTATTTTCGCGGATTCTTCACACTTTTTGATACAAACCTTCGAAAAATCGCCTTATGAATGAAGCACTAGGTTGTTTTCTAAATATGCCATGCATCGCAATGGTTTTATACTTGTTTTAACACAAAAGTACCTTATTTTTGGTTAAATTAAACTTTCACTTATATTTTATTTATAAATTAAATTTCATTTATAACATATATATGTAATAGAGAGAAAATTGGTGCGTTGGTAATACCTAGTAAGAAATAGTTCTCATGCAACATTTATATTACACAGCGTGCGCACGAATGAGGTGCGCTGTCCATTTGGTGTAATTTTCTAGAATCAGTTAAGCTTTGTTTGCATTAGACGGAGTAATATCCAAGAAGTGGAAATTTAGCAAGGCTTCATAAAATTGTAAAGTAACTGTGAAATGCCCATACCAGCGTCGTTACAGTTTAGGAAGACGTTCCCCAAGGCACAGCGTACTAAAGATTACAGAGGTGAAACAGTCGCTTATAGTGCGAACTTGAGCCGCACACGCCAGCAGAATGACGTCACTGGCCAGCAACATGAAACGCCGCTCACCAATAGACGCCTGATTACATAATCGCTAGGCGGTAGCCAATTCGTGTGTGTGAACTTTTCTAGTTCGTGCCGTCGTACTTCTGCCGCTGTTACTGTGCGCGCGTGCGTGCATGTGTGGCTTGGGTGCTGGAAGGAGTGATGGAAAGGGGGTGTTTATTCCCCAGATGGTCGGGGCGATACGGGTTGTAATTGCCTGCAGGCCGGCGAGCTTTTTCACACAGGTGGTCGGCGCGTCATGANTGCAGTCCTTGAACTCGTTCCGGTGTCGTGGCTCCGCGGTTGTCCCAGCGGCCCGTGGGAAACGCCCCTGCCGGCCTGCGATGTTACGTACTTGCCTAACCACTCCCCCGGCTCCCGTCGGCACGTCACCCCCTCCCCAAAAAACAGCTGCTTCTCAGTTATCCCCCCTACACATCTGATACCAACCTCCAACAAGAAAAATGACACCCTCTAATTGCATACCCTCAACATAAATATTGGCTGAAGTGTACAGTAATATTTACAGAAAATAACGAAAAATAATTGACACTTTCATAACTACTTAAATTCATAGTTTCAGTTGTTACAAATAAGAACTTATTAGCCGTGTTAATTTTTACATGCATCAGAAGGATACATTATGAAATGAAACAAAAACCTTATGTTTGATACCAAAAGTGCACAGTAAAATATTTCTGTACTTGTTTCTTCTTTGGATACTATGTAGTTGTCAAATATATCCTTGCAACACTACCGTAGAAATGTTTTATATTTACAACATATTATTTTAGAAAACGTTAAAAAAATTGTTCGTGTAGCATTATATTTGTAATAAACTTTGAAGTCTGCAACACTAGCTTGTTAAAATTCAACATTAGTTTTAGTCATTCTACACCCACTATGGCTTTGTGAAACTTACTTCATTTTTAGTGAAATTACAAAAATAGCTTTGGCAACTAGTTTCCTAAGAATCCCATGTACAAACAAAAAAAAAATTGAACGGTGTATTCAGCAAATAGTAAACCAACTAAAACAACGTTGTCGGGAAAATTAATAGTTTCACTGAATACTCTATTTTGTGTACTGGGATTGATACAAACACGTGAGCTACAGTTTTATATCGCTAACGAAATGATACAAGAATTTATATTTTCGTGTGCTGATACAAATTTTGAAGACCATCTAAGATTTATTGTAATCTTCAGCTGATTTTTCTGCAGTCGTGTGATTGTATGATACTTTTGCAAGCAAGGGACTTCACTGAACAAAAGTTTAACACAAAATTGCACAGTTAATTTCACTAAACAGCTTAGATTTTTTGGATGCACCCATTTGTAAGCAAGGTTTCACGAATTAAAAACACAAACAACAAAAAGGCATTATAATTCACAGAAACATCTTCCGCGATGGTAAAACTCGCCACTTATCGGTCAACTAGGCAAGATAAGAGTTTTAAAATAAATCACGGTAAACTGCGTAAGCGCAAATGTCCAAAGGTTCACTTCTCGTCTTTGCGATCTTAGTATAAATGTAACCATTCAACTGATAAATATCTCTATGGGCATAAGAATACCACAGAATCAAATGGGAACAAAGCAGGCAAAAGAGCGAAGAAAACATAGTGGTAAAAAGTCTCATAACAATATTAGTTTGCTAATAAACCCACCAAGTAATGTATAAACTAATATTAAATTCCCTAGTACATTTAACAGGTATCATACTTTATGTTGTTGAAGGTAGTAACACCGCCAGGTTTTCGCGCAGAAAAGTACACATTTACCAGCACTGGTTCCTACTGTATACGAATACTGCAATCAACTATATAACATGCAGAACTTATCGAAAGGTAGTGCACAAATGAGCAAAATTGTCAGAAAAGCACGATATATGAACTGTAATAATTTCTGTATTAATACAAGGAAATATTTGGCATTTGGTTTCCAAATACATTCTTGTAACACTACAATGAATATAGACTAAATTTCTCGAAATCTTAGTAGGGAATGTGCGAAACTAATATTGAGTTATAACAAGCAATTAATGTAGACATCAAGTTTATTATACATATTGAGCTACATAAACAGTTTTGTATGTTTTCGAAAATAATATGTAGTAAATATACAATATTTCAGCTGTAGAGTTACAAGAAAATCTTTGGCAACTATGTAGCTTCCAGAGAATTGTTTGTAACTATCACAGAAATTTTCTACTGTGTGTTGCATGTGAAAGAAGAATGCATGTGTTTTGCAACACTGTAAAATATTTTGCTAGAATTTACTTCATTGAATGTAATAAATATATGTATAATAATAATGAGTATACTTTTAAAGAATATCTAAGGGTATATCCAATTAGGATGCTTCATAAAGCACATTTTGCAAACCCACCCTATCCCTTCATCAAGCAAGATTATCATAATTTATTTAGTTGTATGCAATAAAAGTTAGCAATGATGATTACAAATATTTCTAATACTTAATTTTATGCACACACGTTTTAGCCAAGAAAGTAATTATTTTTATATCTTGCATATGAACCATCCCAGAATGACACGCCCACAGTGCACTAGTTCTTCCTCGACCGCTCTCTCCCCTTGGTACGTTGTTGCACTAACGCGCAGTGATCTCGCGAGAAGCGAGTGGTTTCCCGCCATTGCTGTTGTTTACGACGCCGATAACTCATCCTAAACAAACACTAATTGCCGTTCTCCCAGAATCGAATTGGGGCTGTCTGCACACAGTTATCGGTTAACACTTGTATACTTTGCTTGTCCTGGCGCGTCTTGAAAGCTAATTGCCGTTTATCATACAAGCACTGGCGCACGCACACTGGTCAGAAAATTGTTTTGCCTATCTCGATAAATCCAACTTTTTCTAGATGAACACTGCTCTTAGGACATACCTTTCCCATACTACACTTTTTCGGTACGTGAGAGCACACATAACGTTTGGTCAGTTATTACAAAAATGATTCTGACATCCGTTTAGTGATGTATAAAAACGTCATAATTTTAAAGTGACACGGGATAAGAAAGACGAGAAACACTTTCACAACTTTATATGGAGTCTGAACGAATGTTGAGTGATGTTACTAAATAACGCCCATTAGGTTATGTTGCGCTGACAAACTACTCATACGTAGACATACAATGGAATATATGCCATATTATATATGTATATATATATCTGAGAGATGATTTATAATTGTAGTACCCCCATTTTTTTAATTAGAAAAATATATATGTGTATAGTTTAATACGTTTACGGAAACTAAAATAATACACTGTAAATAATTTTTTTTCCTAAAAAAACTTGAACTGTTTTAAAAACATTTTTGTACGACTTCTTTTCAATACAGATATCAGCAGCCATTCATTAACTTGTGGAAAGGTAGACTCAAAACGAGTGAGCAATAAAAATAGGAATATATGATGGTTCTCAATGCAACCGCAAGAGTAGCAAAACGAATGCATCAATAACAAAACGTGATGCGTGTAACTCGTGATGGACAGCCGACGCCGTCTGTGGGGTGTTCATTCAGAAATAAGTTTCATCTGCATCCACCGAGAAGTCATATTTATGGGTGGCAACAACTTGATTGGAAACTCCCACCGAAGATTCCCAGCAGGCAGCAGATAGTTTCTCTTTTCTCTCACTCTTCTCTTCCTCCAGTATTAATCTGTCTGTATGCGTTTACTCTATCTGGCAGGTATTAAGTTGATAAAATACAGCAAAGCACTACCTGACATTCGCCAGTATTAAGCCCATATACCTGGTTCACTAAATGGTGTATAGCTTTAATAATAACGTCGTTATCTGAAAACTGCTCACTTTTTTTGGCTTCCGAATGGGTAATACAAATGGATATTAATATTTTATATCCCATTTTCTCTTTGAAATATTTTACTTGAACATGGCTAATATTGTTATATCTTAGAAAAAAATTTGGATTTTTTCTTTTAATTCGTGATAACACGTAAGCTTAGATCATTGTGCGTTAAAGCGATGAAGCACCTCACACACGAGCCAATTTCTGTGTTTCATATAAATAACAGCTTCAGAAATACGAAGTTCTCAAAACGCTGTCTCAGCCGATTTCTTTTATAAACTTAAATTATTCTGGCTACATTAACCGGTTTCCGTAAGTGATTTTCATTAAAAAACTGAGTGTAGCTGGTTTTTCCAATTAAAAAATACTAACGGTTATTTTTCTCAGACATTTTAGTTGTGTGCTTTTTACAGATTTCATAATGTATGTAGTACGATTTTCACCTCTACCACAGTCATAGTTTTGGGTTTTCCATAATTTCTANTTACAGATTTCATAATGTATGTAGTACGATTTTCACCTCTACCACAGTCATAGTTTTGGGTTTTCCATAATTTCTACTATTTAAAATTTTCAGTTTCCTAGTTGTACGTCTTAAATTTCACGAAATATTCTAAAGGATATGCTACAATATTTCAAAGCATTAAGAAAGTCAGCATCTACAGCAACGAGGAAGTTATGTATAATATAAAATAATAATTTTAAAAGACATATATTTTACAGAAAAACGTTATTTTGTAGCAATAAACACAGTTATGTTAGAAACTTTACACTGAATATTTTAGTTTCAGGCTTATATAATAGGCAACATGCAAATTTTGCAAATATAGTTGAAAATTATACAAACACATTTGTATATGTGTATGAAAATAAAAATGCGCCGTTTGTTGCATAAAAATCTGTTTTGACAAAGTTATTTTAATATTAAAACAGCGACTTTCGCGGCCGCTGTCACGTGAATGCTGAACGCTCTCTCATTGGTTTGACGTCACTAGTCATACGTCGACGGCCGGCTCCAGCACGTTGCAAACACGTAGCACTAAAATGGAAGGCAACATTGTGAAAGCGCAGTCGGACAATCTGCCACGAGTTGATACCGATATGCTACTTGATTACTTAAATTCCCTTTGTTTTGTGGAACCTGAAATAAGAGGTGTAAAATTACAAAGGTAGGAACGTGTCTCATATCGCACGGTCATGATCTTCAAAGACACAATAGGCCTACATCACATGTTAAAACTTATTTGTTTGCACGTTTTATTGAGGTACGTATTGTCATTATCATCTGTGTTAATGTTTACAACTGCTGAGATTCAGAGTTGGAAATTAGAATATGGAATAGTTATTACATTCACAAGAATAACAAAACTGTAAAGAAGGCGACTGCAGTGAGCGTACTGTGTTATCGTGCGCCATGCTTGAAGACTGTGATAAATTAACTACATTATTTAGAAATAAAACGCAATGTTGGGTTGAGAAAGAAGGTTACAAATATTTCCGGATTGTAAACCACGTTTCAGTATTCATAAAACACTTTCTTCGCTTTATAAGTGTCAGATAACGAGCAGTATGGCCACGGTAGGCCTAAAGCTAGCACGCTAGTCAATACCCGGCACCGCTCGACTTCTCAAGCAACTGCGGGTCGGTGGCGGGCTGATGGAAGAACGCCGCGCTGCCGGCCAGCGAACCTCTATTTCCGCGTTCCACCTAGTTTCTAAACATCATATTTGAGGCCTCAAATATAGTGTTAAGAAAATAAAAAATTATTTACAAATAACTTGCTTATCTTATTGTGTCTTATCTTTTGTGAACCTAACATACCTTTTATTATTACGACGTCACGATAGCTGTGTGTACACTTTCTTTTTAAAAAGTAATAACTCTACACATAAGCTGAAAATATAGATATGGTAGCTTGAGAAACACTTAATACCTGGGATTAGATTAAATACAGCGAAGAAAATCTGTAGTAAAAGCATAAAAATTTATTTTATTCTCAAAAGCTGCTTTCTTTTTGTTTATTTAAGGGAAAAGGTTATAAAAGTGACACAACTTACGTCCNTTATTTTATTCTCAAAAGCTGCTTTCTTTTTGTTTATTTAAGGGAAAAGGTTATAAAAGTGACACAACTTACGTCCATCTTAGTAACTTAGAAAAAAACGGGAAGGGCAATTATGAAAGTAAGATCATCCTTGATAAACATTTCTAAAAACATGCGTTTTAGTGTTTTGAAAGTAAAAATTAAGTTGCTATTTAACTTAAATTGTTAGGCTTATAAAAGCTAACTAGAGACAGATCAAAACAACTTAAATTTATTAGAAATTGCTATGTTTGAAAGAAAAAAACTCTATAATGTAAACCTAACTTTTTGCAAAAGGGACTCTGAGCATCACCCAAATAATGTTATGTTTAATTTTCATGGCTTAACATCGTGACATGTTATTATTTAGACATACAATGCGAATAAAGCCTAAACAAATATGATAGCTGTGCTCTTGAAATTAATGTTAGAAGTTATATCAAATTAATATATATATATATATTAATATATATATATATATATACACCAAATTCCGTCTGTTAGGCTAACTTGGAATGTATAAACACAAAAATGTAAAATTTACATTCTGTGGCAAACTTTTTGTAAAAATATTTAATTGCTTTATTATTATGAAATACGTTAACATATTTTTTATGCTCACGTCTACATCACATACGAATTGCTAAACGCGTTGTGTTGTGTGTTAAACAATACCATAGTACCGTAATTAAGGTTAGGTCCGATGTAAATAGTAGATATTAAGAAGTTCAGTGTTAAAACAACCTACATAGGGGAAACNCGTAATTAAGGTTAGGTCCGATGTAAATAGTAGATATTAAGAAGTTCAGTGTTAAAACAACCTACATAGGGGAAACACAAACACCTTAAATATAATTATTTACGTCAAAATGGTCTTCGCAAACAAAAATAGCTGATTTTGGCGAAACATCTTCAATGTCTTGCCTAACTGTGTTAAATCACGTCTTCCTGTTTGTTTCGTTTTTGTAACTAACAAATATTTTATCATGTGTTTTGCGAGATGTGCTAGTACACTGCGGTAAAATAAACCATTTCGATGATTTTGGTATACTTGACTGTTTATTTTCTCTTTCCATTACTTCAAGCAATTTCTATTTAACCAAATACGCATCACCGCTGAAGCAAACAATCGCGGCGGCCGAGGTTGTGTCAGACTTGTGACGTCACGGAGCGAGCAGGCGCGACAGGCACGTTTTTGCGGGCGTTTCAACCGTAAAACTTTCATGCGATCACAACTTTTTCAAAACTGAGTTTTAAATCGTGATACGTTGTAAATACATTTCTAACGATGAAAACGAAGTGCCAGCAAAAAATGTGCATGTTGGTTATTGTTATAAAATATATCAATGTCTTAAGGGTCATTTTCAAACGGCTAAGGTAGGTTATTACTTTACCTGTGCGAGTACTTTCTCGGCCGGTTTTTTTCCGGAGGATAATTAAACGATCTGAGAAACCTCCAGCAGGGACCACCTGCAAGTAGTAGCACACGGCAGCTGTGCTGGAAGTAGGCATCCTTTACTACGACTGTTTTGTTACCGCCAACAGTCAGTTGGACAACTGGTCTGCCGTGCACTTTGGCAATTTTTACGAACTGACCCTTAATTCTCCCTCCTTCCTAGCGCACGAATAGCAGTGCAGCATGTTTGGAATGCGTATTGGTAAAACGAACGTTTTTCCTGCCGGGAAAAAATATGCTGACAGGTTCAAAATAAAACTACTGCAGAGACACTTTGCGTTTTTTGTTCTTTAAATGTTTCCTGCGACTGGAGTAAGTAACTAAATGAAATATAATTTTGGACATACACCACTGCAAAGCTCTGCAATAGCATACGCCCAAAACCATAATTCATTCCGTCTACGTATTGNAATTTTGGACATACACCACTGCAAAGCTCTGCAATAGCATACGCCCAAAACCATAATTCATTCCGTCTACGTATTGCAAACATTGTTTTTGAGAACTTGAACATAGCCAGAGATGGTAGTCTCAGACTGCTGTTGATTAGTTTATTCACTGACAGTCTTTCCGCACGTGTAAATTAAAAAAAATATGACCCTTAGGACAAGTGGAGACTGCACTGGACTGTACAACATGAAGAACTAATTGAAAAAAGTAGTACACATACTACCAGAATTGCCACAAAAGTACGTTTTATGTTACATATATAAGAATAATGCATATATTTTGTGACACTGTAAATTTTTGTGCTAGATTTTACTTAATAAAAAAATAAAAAAATTTAATTAATAAGAGAATTCTTTAAATCAAAATCTTAGTGTATTTACGTTTTGATTGCTTCGTAAAGCACATTTTGCAAGAAAACCTGCGTCAAGTAGAGCAGTCATCACAATTACGGTTGTGTTGATAGAATATTAGTACCAACGTCACAATTATTTAAGTAACTAATTTTATGCATATACATTTAAGTTATAAAACAATAACATTCGTGCCTGAATTAGTAGTGTATAAAATCAATAACTAAAAATATTTTTAAACACTATTATAAATGTTTTATACCATACAAGATCATTTTTGTAATGATCTTGCATGTGGTTTTTCTTTTTTTGCGAATTGTGCTTTCTGAAGCATAAATGATTAAAAAAACAACATAATGTCTTAATAAAAAATAGACTATGAATAATTTATTTTTTTCAACATTTAAATAAGTAAATTTCAATTAATTATTACTATTCATCTTATTACAAAAGAACAAAATAAAATGCAACCACTGTGGACCAAAATTTAACCAACACCAATGTTGCAAAATAATTTATTTTTCCTTTAAATATTATTTATCTAAGACTGCAAGGAATTTTGTAAAAAAACTACCAACGTAGTCAATAAACTCTGACCAAGGGCTTGTCTTATTCCTGGAACAAAAACAAGAATTTATATTTTAAACCATTACACATTTCAGGCTTTGGCCAACAAATCCTATTTGACAAACTGCTCTCATAGTCAAAGGCTTTAAATAATTTGTTCGACAGAATATATATAATTTATCTCCTTCTTCCATTCGAACTTGCTTTTTGCCAAACAACACTGCACATTTATATGCAAAACTGCTTGACCATCACTATCTGTGCAGGTTTTTTGAGGTTCATATTCAACATTTTCAATTTACTCCGACCTGTGTGTGCACATATACGTATATATAATCATTTATTGTTAAATATAGAATTATATATAATCGTTACTTAATAAATATACGATAAAATTGAAAAGGAAACCGTTCTTAACTTTGATCACATACTTTATATACACAGAAAAAGAAATTACGGTGGCCGCTGGAAGCCCCAAACATTCACACAAAATGACACAACGACTGCAATGCAAGCAGGTCTCTGCTTTGTTCAGCGCCCTGCGCACAGGGACGGGATATACGCACAAGGAAATGTCCCCCTTATCACACACTAGACAAAGCATACATTTTAATAGCGAAATAAAAATTTCGGGCAGAGCCGTTAGCGCCTCTGTGGATTTAATGTCTGCGTGGGGAGAGACGAAGCGGCTAGGGACGGGCGGCGGCCGATGTGAAACTCGGCGGTCACGCCGGCAGTTAAAGCGATCGCCAGATCATCAGCAGGGAGGACGACCGTTGGCGCTCAAGCTGACGAGGCCCGCATGTCGTTTAACGGTTACTGCCCCGCGGACACAGCTCACCACCTGACTGGTGAGAAACACGAGGGAGGGAGGGAGGGGGGACCATGACGGTGTAGAATTCCACACGCGGCCCCCCCAGGGCACCAACTTCATCCAAGCAGCAATACACCGCTTGCAACGCTACGACGCTAACTATCACGACTCACACCCCCAGTCTAGTTCACCACTGATTTCAAACATGGAATATAAAGAATATTATAGATAGTAGTGACCTGGAGGCCATACTTCGCAAAATCACCACTGTGTACTCAATAACACAGAGGTGAAACAACAGCTTATACCACGAACTCCAGCCGCACACGCCAGAAAAATGGCGTCCCTGACCAGCGAAATGTTGGAACGCCGTCAGCACCCGGTAAAATACTCGCCAACCGGCAAGGAACTGTTCGCCGCACGCAGCAGCCAATCAGACTCAAGGCTTATTTCCAGAGCAAATCAGAGAATGGGTACGCTCACGTAAAATGAACCGCCACGCCATTTCGTCACTGTGTACTTACGTACTCTTTAGTCTTAGATACACTATGCCTACTGATCATTGGTTCCTTGTTGTCACGGCAGAAGAATGTGATTGGGCCAATATTTTACTGCTCGTTTAGTACTTGCTGAGACTCCTCGACGAAGTGTTGAAAAAGCATGGACCTATTATAAATTAACATTAACGTACGATATTTTGAATTATAGATTGAATCGGTGAATTTTGCAGAATTGTAATATTAAGGCGTTCTCTGCATTATTCGCAGCTAATTTGCTGGCACGACATAAGGTAACTATAATCGCATACGTTTGCTTGTGGTGACACTCTGTATCGATCCAACGTTGCTCCTGGCTGCGGTGGTGTAGTGGCCAGTCTACTCGCCTCTCACCTAGGCGAAACATTTTCGATTCCCAGNGCGGAAATTCACATGTGGGAATCGTGCCGGAACGATGCTGCAGGTTAGCGGGTTTTCTCAGGGATCTCCCGTTTCCCCCCTTGCATTTCGGCGCTGCTCCATACTCACCACGCTTCACCCTCGTCGGCTCTCAAGGCCTCGATGTTAAGAGCCGCCCATCTCTCCAACGTTCCTTGTCCTAAGTGGAGTGTAGAGTGGAGTGGAAAGTTTTGGGTGGCTCGTAACTTCGAGGACTTGAGAGCCCATTCTTTCTTCTAAGAGGACCAAATGTGTCCCAATAGTTGTCAGTGAGAAGAGATAAGAGACGAAGAGATGTCTAGTGTGTTTGACTCGCCACACGACGGCAAGCTACTTAGTGTTGGGCCACGAAAACAGCTCCGAAAAACTTAGTTTCACGGCTTCTCTTCTTCACATGATTTACATTCAGTGGTTAAACTCTGGATTTTACGTATCACGGGCAGGTAGCTAAAGTCGTCTCCAGGCTTCCTGATAATAGAGTGATTCAACCAAGGAGGTTCCTGGGTTTCAACCCACTTGACTGATTTGAAATACACGAATGAGTAATGCAGGGGTACTGGGTACAAATTATCATTTTCGCCAAGAGAAAGTAATATTTTAGCAATCACGGAGTCAAAAAATCACTTAATTATTTTTTAAAGTTTTACATAACGTTAGACGAGATATAGGCCTAGTTTTGGCCCATACAAGTAACTTTGACACTTACGAAAAACTTAGTCCCACATTTTGGAAAATCTTATTTAGTATCGTAACTACTTGAAACTTAACTTTATTTTGTATTCTTTTTGTGTACAATGTGTAAGCTAAAAAAAAAAAAATTGGTATGTTAGTGAATAAACCTTTCCTTAACTTTGGATCCTCCTCGACACTGTTGACTCTGCCTCCATGCCATCAATCATGGCACTGCGTTGTCGGGTCTGACCAGCCCCGTTACATACTTCGTTCGTAAGGTCGCAGCATCCTGACCCGGCGTCCACACAGGGAACGAGTTTGGTAGAAAACGTTTCGAAATGATGCATGTTTAGATACCTATCGTGACAGCACGCGTTCTCTCTGTTATGCTCTTGGACTACACGAGCCCGTAATTTCAATTTTATTTAGGAACCCTCCTTTCTACCCTTAATACGTTAGGGGAGGAAATACTTTCAAGAAAGTCACAAAAATGAACTGCAACTACAAAATTGCTCCGCGAATAAATTAGGCCTACTTCTTTTCATTTAATAATGCAATTTTACATCATTGGTAATACATTGGCAAAACTCGTTATTAAATACACAACGGCATCCAATAAATATAGTTCTGCTAAACATTTTTAATTTTATAAAGAAAAACGATAACCGTTGCCGTATTTTAACCAGCTCTCACACTCACACAAAAGCTATTACATTTCTCCAAGAAAAATATATTAAACTGATACATTTGCTGGACTCTCTTTACTGTCACATCCTTGGCACGACATTAAAAAATATATTTATACGCGGTAAAACTATACAAACCCGCGACTTTAACTTTCACTACAGAGTGGTTTTAGGTAGGCATAATTTTTCAAGGCTCGAGTGGTAGAGAAAATTGTGACTGTTGACGGAACGTAGGATAGCAAATATGTAACTTATTAAGACAGGTGATTACAAAATGCAATGTTTTGTCTTTACGAACAATTATCAAACAAATCTCTTTAGGGACACCACGAACAAGCTTGGAAGCCTTCATATGAATAACTGTACCAACACCGCAACTATGATAACGTCATTTAAATAAACACGTATAATATACGCCAGTTAGTGTGTTGGCTAGTACGTTAAACTGCTTTTGATTGAATACTAAACACAAATGTGATCGCCGATGTTGATACTCTAAACGTAAACATCTGTCGAAGGCAGTAACATCTTAATGGATACGAAGGCTATTATCTGAAGGTGTAATTTAGAGGTGGAAAGCTGGCAGTAGTGAAATCTCGTTGGACGATCTAGCTCGCAAGTGTACCGGAGGGTAAAGAGATAGTTTAGCTATCCGCGAACCGGTAGCAAGGCAGCAATAAAACAAAAATAAAGGTGAAAAAGATAAGTTGTTATGAGTGACTTGCATGCGCAGGGGCGAGGTCGATAATTATGCGGGAGACCTCGTTCTCCGGCGCGGGCAAGACCCGTCATCAGCAGCCGGGACGTGGGTCTTCATATGTCAGAAGGAAGGAAGGCGACGGAACTGGTCCACGGAACATTGTCTCTTTCGGCACAGTAATTGGTGAGCGGCTTTCTCCTTGCCGTCAGCTGCAGGGCGACTCTCGTCCTCCGCGACACACGAGGAGCCGCCGGCGAGTGCCGACCCCTCAGCAAGCTTCCTTCTTCATACAGGTTGTTCATGGTCAAGACAGCACTTACAAACCCAACCTTAGAAAAAAAATTGCGTATCCGGTACCGGGCACGCTACCACGCAAGCTGCGAGTTAGGTTGCCAGTCATTTAAGGCTCCCGCCTACCTGGAGCTTATTTCCGCGCAGGAGCAATAAGGGCGACACTGTCTCGCGCGTCAAACGCGCTATCGCCATTAAGCTGTACGAAGGTTCAATGCTTGAGTAGTTTCGTATGTATATGAAGCCTATATTTTGATACAACGCAACGCTTTGAAAAAGATGTTTATAGCCATTTTGGAGTACTCAAAAATGGCGTTTCTATTGCGCGTGACCTCTTAAAAGCACTTAACAGTTCTCGTCTGAAGTGTGTGCTATTTTCGTAGATCCGAACATTGGATGCAAGTTTAATAGTTTCGCAGAAAAACGTAAATTACTAACACTCCGTGACGCAGTTAAAACACCAGGTAGGCGGGAGGGGGATCCGTTGTTATAAGTATTGACGCTGTATTGCAAGTATAGTGTTTAAATACATGGCAAATTAAGTTTGTTTTTTCTGCTTTATAGACATTATAGTACAACTGACATACTGTTAACAAATTTATGTTGCTAACAATTTCACGTTTTCACTTGACTGGCGCTTGAATCAAGTTATTACACCCAGGGCGATGTACATTTTACATATGGCGGAAATATACAAAACGAGGAGGAAAGTAGAACTGAAGCATAGCTTTCAAACGTGCTCAACTTACCGTGAACAGCCTACACAAATGGTTCATGAATAGAGACTAGCCAAATTGGCGTTATCATTTCGCAACATGTTAGTGCACAGAGTACTTAAGAATACACAGGCGAAACAACCTCTATACAACGAACTACAGTTGCAAACACCAGCAAAATGGCATCACTGGATAGAAAAAGGTTAAAACGCCCGTTCGACAATCAGCGCCTGAAAAACCAACTCACCTACTGGCAGGCCAACCAATAGGGAACCTTTCGCAGCATGCAGCAGCCAGTAAGAAGCAAGGCCCGTTCCCAGAGCCTCGCGCAGTCAATCATAGAGAAATGGAACGCCCACACTCATCGAAGGAACAGCCACGCCATTTCGTCTGTCTGTAGTCTACTCATCTACTTTGTGGCTAGACTCTAAACACGTAAATGACTGCATACGTTTGTCATTGGTCCACATTACATTTGACACGCCTTGGTCAACCCTTCTCTAAAGAATAAACACTTCATGTTGGTGCGACTGAATTTTAAGTGGTCATTTCACAAGGAAAATTGCCTCTTACCGAGGCACTAGCCAATAAACAAATACTGACGGCTTGGGTATAAATCGGACTGTGGAGTTTAAGGCTCGGCTCCACCCCCTTTCGCAGAAATGCTTCCTTTTCGCGTCATCATGTTGGATTCATAGTAATTACAGACAATGTACGATTATAGAAAATTTTACGTTTTACATGCTGTTTAATGGCCATAAATATTTTCCCGGAAAACACCTGTCCCTAGGTACATGTGGAGTTAAATTTGCAATACCTATTAATAGGGAGAAACCATTTTCTTACTATACGCTGTTCGTGGTAAAAACAAAAATATGAGGTAGACCAAATTTTCGTCTTCTGTGCGTCTACCCAACATTGACCTACCCCACATCAAAACAACAGTCAAAGTTGCATGGTCAACAATAATGCACGTGTTTGTTTATATCTTAATTTTCAAAAGATAAGTCCTTTAATATGAATAAAATAATTTTAATAATTTGAATGTAATCTAATTGCATTGAAAGCTGGCTAGAGAAAGCAGGCCTATACAAGCATCGCATAGCACTTGTTTACGTTAACAGTATGCTAACTTCAAATCCTCTCTACGTCGTTTATGACGGTCGTATTGGCAGAAAAGCAGACCAATGTAAGAACAAGGAGAGTGGCTACTACGCACCTCGGGCGCGTAACTCTATACCATTTTCCCTCTACGATTCGCGGTTTATTCACACTTTTCGAATCAAACTTTTGAAAAAAAAAAAACCCCATCTAAGAAGTTTTTGGTTACTTTCTTAAAATGTCATGTATTACGAGGGTTTTATACTTCTGTTGACATAAAAGTACCTTATTGTTGGTGAAATTGGACTTTTACTTATATTTTTTTCTATAAATAGTAATATTTATTTTATAACTAATACGAATAAAGACAGGGAGAAAATACGTTTGTTAGTTGTGCCTAGTAATAAATAGTTCTAATGCAAAATATTATTACACTGAGTGCGTAAGAATGTGGCGCGTTGGCCTCTGGTGCAGTTTTCTAAGCTTTGACTGCATGAGGCGGAGGAATATCATGGAAGTATAATAGCATAGCAGGGCTTCACAAAAGTTGGAAGTAACCGTGAATGGATTATAACTGAGCACTTTTGAAAGCTCTGCTTAAAACCAACATTCTCCTAATTTTGTATTTTTTTCACCATATGTAAAATGTACATTGCTGTGGACTGATGACTATTCATGCGTCGGCCAAGCGAAAACGTGACGTTGTTCAGAACCAAAATGCTGTACTAGTTTGCAAGTTTGTATTTTAATGTGTATAAAGGAAAAACATCAACTTGATTTGCAATAAACGTAAATATCACACTAGCAATACAACGTCAAGACTCAGAACTAATTTATTCAATTCACTGACAATTTTACTAAGAGTTTGCATACCAAAGTGTACAGTAGCATATCCGGAGTTAATGGACAGTGATTTTTTTTCCCAAAGGTTGATTTTAAAAGTGCTTACTTTACCGTGAACGGCATATAGTGGAATCCAGTCACTACAATGAAGTAATTATGGGTATTTTCGGGATTCTAGTAAACAATTTTTCACTAGCCCGCACTTATTTTCTTTGATTTCGAATATTTTTTCACTTTTAAATTTACGAGTTTTTATTATGAGGAACAAAGTTAGGAGAATAATGCTTATATTTGGATTTTACGGCGTGGTTTTAAGTACAGGAAGGATTAAAATACTGTAGAATAACCTCGTCCTTAAAATGGGCTCCGAATCTAAAATCGCGTTGTCGGGAAGCTGTTCTCACAAGGCTTTAGGCGAGATTTGCCGATATCCGTATTATGCGCATTGTAACGATAGCGTGAACATGCCTTAATTCGACGACCTGCCTGAACACGTCATCACTCATGAGCAGTAATCAGAACAGCTAGTTGCCGCAATCGGGACTTGCATTTCCAAAACCTCGGTAAGCAGGAATCCCCTCTACCAGCCAGGTGATCAGGGCATGTTGCGTTATGCCACGCCAATATGAGGGCAATGCAGAGGAGCAGCAGATATTCTCAATGTGAAGCCGGCCGAGATGGAAGTCACAAGAAGTCTGCTGTGCCGACCGCCGTAACTCGTCATACTTCATCAGCCTTTAGATACTTCTCAAAGTGGGACAATTACAATATCCTAACATGGATCTCAGTAAGGCGCTGAATGAAGTTAAATTATCAACGCTCTCCGGACCTTGTAGTATTTTATGTAATCTCCAGATGTTTAATTATATAACCATATAGTAACCTATAGCTCCTTTCATTTATTTACCTCAAATTCTCTACCATCATGAGATCCCCCTCCCTTAACAAATACGGTTTGACCACAATATAAACAAATTATAACAGCAAGTATCCAACATAGACTCGCCCATTGTCGTCATAGTTGCTGAACTCAAAGTGGTCAAAACATCATACGGACTTTTATTTTTATTTAATTTTTTCTATTTATTACGTGTTCTGAGTGCTCCGAACAACAAGGGCTTAGTAGAGGAACGCTAAAAATTTCGAGAATTGGGAAGGAATTGGTCAGGCCTTGTATTAAGGGATCATTCCAGCTATCGCCTGGAGTATCTTCGGAAAACTCTGGACACCCGAAATCAGAATGACCGGACCGAGAATTGAACCTCTCTCCGTTAAAATTTCTAATCTTACATTTAAAATGTGTATATTTTGCATACGCTTGACATACTTCTTTTGCCTTAAAATTGGGCCAGGGGATGAGTGCTAAAATTTAAGAGCACTTACTTGTCTAGACAGTTTTTTTTTAAATCTCGAGTCCAAACAATGCTGGTTTGATCATTCTATTGGCACTTTCTAGCAAAATATTGCAACGCTGTTCGCCAATCAGCGCCTGGAAATGTACTCTCCAGCCTGCCGCCCAGTCAATAGGGAACCTTTCGCAGCATGCAGTAGCCAATCAGACGCAAGGACTGTTCCCAGAGCCTCGCGCAGCAAATCAGAGAGTGGGTACGCCCACATCAGAAGACCCGCCACGCGATTTCGTCTCTGTGTAATTATCTACTCCGTGACACGAAAATGGTTCCTTTGCAGCTGGCATACCACAAATCTAGAAACCCGTACTTTTCGCGGATTCACTTGAAGACAAGCTAGAATCCAAACTCTCATACAGTCACGTCAATCTTGCTAGTTGATTACTGTTATTTATACCGAACTATGATCCAGTAGCAATCCTCCAAAAACAAGTACGGAATGACTTGCTTCGTGGTCTGAGGTTATGCGAGTTACTCACTGGGGCAGCAGCCAATGGACTGAGGCTCCAGTATTCATAAGCAGGGTCTCTTTACTTTCGTTGGCTAGTCGAGGAGGGGGGGGGGGGAGGACACTATCCCCCCAGAATTTTATTGAAAAACACCCCCCCGGGAAAATTTTTAACAATTTCATAGTTTAGTAGATGTGATGTGAACGATAAACGTACATACAGCAAACTTTTATTTTAGAAATGAAATTAAACGAATTCAGAAAAATAACTCCTAGCCTGCTTCTCAGTGGAGAAATTAATCTGTTCATAGAAGTAAAGGACCTTTCAACAATGGCTGTTGATATAGGTACAGTCAGTACTTATATTCAAGTGTTTTTCAGTTCATCATAGCTGACAGTAGACTGATGAGAGTAAAGTTTCAAGGTGATACATTGTCGTTCACGTTGAAGGCCAAACGTTTAAAAGACTTATGACTTGCTTTAAAATAATGTTGGCTTATGTCACTTTAATCCTGGCAGAGTATGTTATCATCTTGGATCATTTTATCACAATCAACAAATGAAAGAGTTAGATGCTGACACACACTGCCAGTATTTACATGGCATAAACAAAGATCGTTTGCTAGCAGATCTAAAATAATTTTAATGTTGGCCTCTAGTGTGAACGACGGTGTATCACCATTAACTTATATTGTTCAACCTTCTATTGGTTATGATGAACTTTAAAATACTAGTGTAAAAGTACTGACAGTACCAATATCAACAGCCATTGTTTAAAGGGCCGTTAGTACTATGAACAGTATAACTACTCCACTGAGAAAAAGCTAGAAGAAGTTCACTGGGTCTATGCATGAGCATTTATCCTGAAGGAGAAGAGATTCCATGTTAAAATCCTCCCGTAGTATTCTGGAGCGTTATGCCACAAAAAGACAAAGAAGAATAAGTCTGTTTTGAATGTGAACCAAAACAATTAACAGACAATTACACTCCAAATATATTATTATTAACATAAAAGGTTTAGTCATCTGAATGTAGCCAACATAATGATTTTTTGCACCCTCGCCCTCCCGTTTGCTAAATAACCACCCGGTAATTTTTTTTTAAAGAAATACTGTGTATAAGGCTATGGTGCCTAGCCTTCAGGCCATTTGAAACGGATAGATTTCCGGGTCTCTACACGCATATCATGTAGGATTGCCACCCGCACGCACAGTCGCTGACCCGGGCCGGACCAGGCCGCGACGCACGCGGGAAGTTAGTTATCTCGACGAATGAGGGGCTGGCAGCAATTAGCCCAGCGTGCGACGATCACCGGCCGCCGTGAGAGTGCCGTGACCCGTAGCCCGCACCTCCCTGGGCGCTCCGACTAACACGCTCGTATTGTTCCGTGTCGGCCGACTTCTTCCCCGCGACTGGCTTGCCATGGAAGACCAGCCCTGGGTCGCCCCTGCACACCCCTGCCACTACTTCAGTAGCTTGTCGCTTTTAGAGCTTCCAAATTGGCGATTTTTCTTACCACATTTAGTGTTTTCACAAGATGGCCTGGTGACTAATTTTCGTAATTGAGACACGTCGATAAGTTAAAGATTTCTGTAAAAATCTGATGGCAGACCTGATGATTTGAAGGAAGACTGGGGATTTTTTTTCTATTGTCGCATTATTGTGTCTTCGGGATTTTCCAATTCCCCGGAATATGCGAGCATGTGATGCAGTTTACATATTCTGTTGCATGCACCTTTGTAGGTAGTCTCTTCGCGAATTTTGACATTTTTTTGCCTCATCGTGTCGTAGGTGAATTTCGGGAACCTCTCTTGCCGAACATTCCTCTAAGTATTTATTTATAAACTCAACAGGCGTGCAGTCTTTCCGTCGGCGAGTCGCCTGCACATGTCTTTAAGCGGTGACCCTATGATTTTAGTGCACGCGACTCTGTAGCAAAGTCCAATGCATGCCTCTATAGTATTTTCGTATGTGTCCAGTTCGTATATTTTGAGATACATCAGTCTGTAAAAGCCGTTTTCAGCTACGTTGGAGGGCATAAAAACACAGCTACGTTGGAGGGCATATAAACAATATTTTTAACGTGCGTAATGTCTTGAAAGTACCATTACGTCGTTGTTAAGAAGTTCTCTCTTTTCGATGGTAAACGTATTGTGAAGAGTGAAGCTGTGAAAATTGCTCGTTGCTAATTGTCTGTTTTCATGTCACTGTTTTATGATACTAAAACATCCTACCAAGAATTTACGTTTGAGTTGAGTTGAAAGATTTGGGTGGTTCTTAACAACGTGGTCTTGACAACCGATGAGGGTGAAATGAGGTGAGAATGGAGAAGCACCGGAATGAAGGAGCGGGGGAAATGGGAGATCCCCGAGAAAACCCCCTGACTAGCAGCAGTGTCCGACACGAGTCCCACATGCAAAATCCAGTGACAAGGCCGGGGATTGAACCCTGTTCACCTTGGTGGGAGGCGAGTAGGCTAATCTCTCAGCCACGCGACCCCTAAACCTACTGTGGGCACGTTTAATAGTTTCGTCAAGAAACGGATTTTTCAAATTCGCCGCAACGAAGTTGAGAACGTTGATATGTGTTTTAGCGGGGTGTTGAGCGCCGGTTAGGGTGAAATGATATGTGGATGGAGCCGCTGCGGAATGCAAGGGGGGACGGGATTGCCCCGATAAAACCCGCCCACCAATTGCAACGTTCGCCACTTTTTCCAATAGTTTGTCTTTCACACCGCCGCGACTCACTTATAACGCTGTTATACACATCCAAACGTTGATTAAAGTGAGCCTACCCAAGAGAATTTGAAACGTTAATTTCCCCTGCCGTGTCACACCCAAATTTTCGCAAGTGGGAATCGCGCCAAATAATGCTGCTGGTCAGCGGATTTTCTCGGGGATCTCCCGTTTTCCCACCCTTTCATTCCGGCGCTGCTCCATTCATACCTCATTTTACACTCAATGGCTTTCAAAATCTCGTTGTTTGGAGCCGCCCAAATCTCTCAACTCAACTCAACTAAAACGTAAATTCTTGGTAAGGGTTTTGGTATCATGAAACAATGTCATGAAAATAGATAATTAGCAACGTGCAATTCTCACGGCTGAGGTCAAGGATAATGGCAAGGTAGGTGGTCTCCCCACCACACACAGATACACACACACGCGCACGCCAACTCGCTTGCTGGTTCCCGTACAAGCCGAGTAACAAACGACTTGCCACACGGGATAACAGAACAAATGAATATGAGGTAATTTACAGCAGGCGAGCTTCAGAAGCCATCTTACACTAACTACGCAACGGTGCTCTCCAACCCGTTAGCTCCCCTCGTCTGAAGGGGGCATGGGACATAATTTCCTGCCGGTAAGAACGTTATCGTCAAACTTGTCATCAACACGCAACCCTGCATGTTGCCCTCTTTCCTTCAACGTATTATTTTGAAATAATATCCTGCACTTAGCTGAAACTTTGAAATAGCATAGTAAATAATGTTTTGTCAACTAGATTTTGATGTTAGTTTATAATGGTTTCCTGGCATTATATCGACGATAACTTAATAATAAAAAAATTAATTTAAAAATAACACTCATAATANGTTTTGTCAACTAGATTTTGATGTTAGTTTATAATGGTTTCCTGGCATTATATCGACGATAACTTAATAATAAAAAATTAATTTAAAAATAACACTCATAATATTTTAAGCCTAAAAATTAGAACGTTACTGTTACGTCTTAATACGTACAAATTTCGAAGAAAAAAACTGTTCCCGTTAAAATGTTTTCTTGATGTCACAAGAGTGGAATGATGTCATTTGTTTGAAATTAGACACTTGGGTAACTCGCGGTAACAGTTAAACTTCCTGCTATTTTGCTTTTTTTACTTTTTATCTCAAGATTTAAAATCGATATACGCGTGAACTGCATAACGTATTCCCAAGAAAAAGTCTCCATGGCATTCTAAAAAACCCAATAACAATTATTTTTTGCTGTAATCTAACGTATTAATTTTGCCCAATTGTCAGATTTCTGCGAAAATATATGCANCAATAACAATTATTTTTTGCTGTAATCTAACGTATTAATTTTGCCCAATTGTCAGATTTCTGCGAAAATATATGCAAACTTAAAATTCCTCGAATCCATTTCATTTGTTTTTTAAAAGTAAGGGCCCCCCCCCCCTTCCTTTTCATTGTCATGCATTTATTCAGATTAATATTTCATATCACAACTAATGAAGGATGTAATACACTAAATCATTAGACACTAATTTTAACTTCTTGAACGCTCTTAAGCAAAGTTAGAAAGATGCCTCTAATAAACCTGTCACTTCCTTACATTTACAAGAGCAGCAATTGTATAGCTACAGTAAATTATGCTGGTGGTAATACTGACATTATATAAATTCATGGCATTTTAGAAGTCTAGAGAAAGTTTGTATCAGAAGCAGGTGAATCCTCACTTTAGTAATAACGTTTATCAGGAGCTTATATTCTGACTGTTGGAAGGGCGAAGACAATCTTAACATACTGTGTATGCCTTCCAAAAAAATTAAATTGTATACACCACAGGCACAAAAGTTTAACAATGCGAAATTTTAAAATGTGCACGTAAATCCACCATAGACACAAAATCTTTTTCTAACATTAAGATAATACTAAGGTTACTGGTTGTATTTTTTCTACGCTAGTGCCTAAATGATTGTGAATGATGTATATATATATATATATATATAGATAGCATTTATACACTGAAGAGCCAAAAAAACTGGTACACCTGCCTAATATCGTGCAGGGCCCCCACGAGCACGCAGAAGTGCCGCAAGACGACGTGGCATGGACTCGACTAATGTCTGAAGGTATGCAGGAGGCAATTCACACCATGAATCCTGCAGGTCAGTCCACAAATCCGTAGGAGTGCGAGGCGGTGGAGATCTCTTCTGAACAGCACGTTGCAAGGCATCCCAAATATGCTCAATAATGTTCATGTTTGGTGATTTAGGTGGCCAATGGAAGTGTCAAAAGTCAGAAAAATGTTCCTGGAGCCACTCGGTAGCAACTCTCGACGTGCGGGGTATCGCATTGTCCTGCTGGAATTGTCCACGTCCGTCGGAATGCACAATGGACATGAATGGGTGCAGGTGATCGGACAGGATGCTTACGTATCTGTCACCTGTCAGAGTCGTATCTAGACGTATCAGGGGTCCCATTTCACGCCAACTGCACACGCCCCATACCATGACAGAGCCTCCACCAGCTTGAACAGTCCCCTGTTGACATGTAGGGTCCATGGATTCATGAGGATGTCTCCATACCCGTACACGTCCATCCGCCCGATACAATTGGAAACGAGACTCGTCAGACCAGGCAACGTGTTTCCAGTCATCAACAGTCCAATGGCGGTGTTGGCGGGCCCAGGCGAGGCGTAAAGCTTTGTGTCGTGCAGTCAACAACGGTACACGAGTGGGCCTTTGGCTCCGAAAGCCCATATCAATGATGGTCCGTTGAATAGTTCGCACGCTGGCTCTTGTCGATGTCCCAGCATTGAAATCTGCGCCAATTTGAGAAAGTGTTGCACGTCTGCAACGTTTAATGATTCTCGTCAGTCNGATGTCCCAGCATTGAAATCTGCGCCAATTTGAGAAAGTGTTGCACGTCTGCAACGTTTAATGATTCTCGTCAGTCATCGTTTGTCCCGTTCGTTCACGATCTTTTTCCGGCTGCAGCAATGTCGAAGATGTGATGTTTTACCGGATTCCCGATATTCACGGTACACTCGTGACATGGTCGTACGCGAAAATCTCAATTTTATTGCTACCACGGAGTTACTATGTGCCATATCTCGTGCGCCTATTATAACAACACGTTTAAACTCACTTATTAGAACTATTGGACGGTAACAAGCAGCAGTAACCGATCTAGCAACTTTGCCAGACGCTTTTTGTTTTATGTAGGGGCTGTCGACCACATTACGTTACTCTGATTGGTTCCATACCTCTGCTATATGTATACGCACGCCTATACCAGTTTTTTTGGCTCTCCAGTGTATATATGATACGTATACGCACACACGTCACGCTTTAAGATAAATTCGAATGCGGCGTTTACCTGTACTAACGAAAATTGTGCTGGATGCTATAAAGAGAAAGGAAAGGAGTATTCAGTTAACTGCGTGAGATGCGATTACTGCAGACACGCTGTTTAATTTATGTCCTCCTTGATGAAGCGAATCATGTAATTGCATCCATCTATGTTCGCTACAGAGAAATATGTTTGAAAATCCATGAGCACAACGGACCACGCCCCATCCAGGTTNTGCATCCATCTATGTTCGCTACAGAGAAATATGTTTGAAAATCCATGAGCACAACGGACCACGCCCCATCCAGGTTCATGAGGGAATTGCACGGAGCGCAATTCCGAGCTATTGCCTACATGATCAGAGTTACTGACTTGACTGATGCTTACGAGTAGTGCATCCCCGTTAAGTATAGTTTTTGTTTGTTTGGTGTTTGTATATTTACCTTGAAAGGAAGCGCAGGCATGTGGCCATTGTTCAATTATAGTGGCATTAATATTTATAATGTAATCTCTTGCCTCACAAATATGTTTTCAGTTCTGGTAGCGCACTTAAATTTCTCTAGCTGTCAAAGAGTTCTGCAGTATCCCCACACTTTTTATAAGTGGTCCAGTGAGTCCCCCTCCCATGGCTGGTATCTAGGTTTACTATGCCGCACTTAACTCAGCTCGTAATTTGCGGTAGGCTGTTACGCATGAACACGCCTAGAAAACGGGTAATTTTTTATTTGCAGGCTACCTTTTTTATATCTATTTTTGTGTGTGGGCGACTAGGCAGTGACTTTCANAACGGGTAATTTTTTATTTGCAGGCTACCTTTTTTATATCTATTTTTGTGTGTGGGCGACTAGGCAGTGACTTTCAGACTGCCTCTTTCGCTTGTTCTTTCGTTTTCTCTTTCCCCCACCGCCACCTGCGTGGTATTGTGAAAGGTAAAGGCCACCACCGTTTTTTTTTAACTCTAGCGAGCGCATTCATATGTCTATTGNCCTGCGTGGTATTGTGAAAGGTAAAGGCCACCACCGTTTTTTTTTAACTCTAGCGAGCGCATTCATATGTCTATTGTGTCGAATCGCTTTGGCCAACTGCTGATTTTCTTGCTTTGCCATGTTCACCACCCTCACCACACTACTTGTGCCTCTGATAATGCTGCCGAGGATGCAGAGTGCTAGCAGAACGAAGGGAAGATACCTCCTCGCTTCCCTACTACTTTGTGGGATTTGCTCTATGTCTGCCCAGTTTTTCTTCCTTCCAAACTGCAAACCCATTACCCTCTTGACTTTAGATTTCATAATCTTGGACGTACCTGAGACAGATAAATGCTTGCCGAGTTTGGACTTGACTGACCAAACTATCGACTTGGCTTTTTCGGCAAAAACAGTGTCAACTGCATGTCTTTTTCCAACTTGCCACTGGTTGCATAGGCGATGTCATGTTCCTTGCATGCCTCATCCAACATATTGACAGGGATGTCGCCACACTTCAATCGATGAGCTAGAAGTGTGCCAGGCCACAGTACTTGTAGCTGGGAATGTGTGCCTCGAAAGGAAGGTTTTTGATCAGAATATTCGCCAGTCTACATACACTCTCTATCTTACTCCCAAGGTGCAATACGACATAGTCACACAACTTGGTCGCTATTCCTACTTTATGTGTTTGTTTTACCATTTGTGGCCATGCACTTCATCTGACCTTGAACTTGACCAACCACATCACCTGACCTCGGACCCATGCATGTGCACAGGGCAACCAGCTCACTAGATCTCGAATGTGGTTGTGATGCCGTAAGTACTGGTGGTTTACCTGTTTACATATCATATGGAGATCGTGCTACAGACCACTGTGTTTCCTGTTAGCATCACCGATGATGACGTAACTATCTCCCACGAATCATGTCATGGGATGCTGCTGCCAAACACAGTGCGAGGTATCATAGTAGGACCAAGCAACTGTAGAAAAACATGTGTGCTTCTGAGCTTGTTGGAGAAACCCAATGATCTTCTGTTCCAGAACCTTTACCTATACTTTAAATCGCTACAACAGGCAAAGTATGTACGACTAGCACAAATACTTTAAGCTCTAAATTGTCTATACTATTTTCCATGTAGCAACAACGAAGAAACTATGCCACCAAGTGATGATTTGCCAAACTCTATATTTGTTTTCGATAATGTGTTATGTGAGAAGCAGTCGACCAAGCAGCAGTATTTCAGCATGAGCCACCATGTATCAGTGGATTATATTTACCTATAACAAACTTATCCACATATTCTTAAACAATTCCTGCACAACAATGCTAATTCCCTCGTTCTATTCTCTATGGATTACCTAAGTGTGCGACATATTTACTCCTATCACGTTAATACAGATATGATATTTGACGAGTTTAAAGGTATGTGCTCATGTTACTGGTGGGAACCTCGTGGTTTCCTTGTGATAGCTAAGGATTACCTTCTTTATAAGGCCAGGTACCATAGGGGATTCGATGAGTTCATTAGCATACATAGGTAAACGATGACCTATGCCATATCCAAGTTCAGCCATTGTGGCCCGAAAAATGTATCGGATAGTTGTGTTACAGTACTGATGATGGCAACTGCCATTTCTGAGAAAAACGAGCCAAGAATGTTGGAGGGCTGAAATATGATGGTGATGTGGCTAATGTGTCCTTTCTCTACAACATCACTTCAAAGGCTTTGCAACCATTCTTGATACTACAGGTGTCGAGAATTAAGTATGGGGCTTACCTTCGCACACTGACGACTGGGATGAACTGGCTCACCACTTAAGCCGAAACTCAATGTCATGGGGGAGCGAATCGGCAGCAAGGTTCTTCAAGCATTGGCTGAGAATACAGATATGATACTGAAAGCATTGACAGAGAGTATGGGCAAACTCTCTGCAATAGACAAAAAGCTTATGACAGTGGATGATCGCCTTATCTGGACAGCGTTGTGTGCTAAGTTTGATTTTCAAGTTAGTTAGCGCATTGACTGAGGTGAGCAAACTCTCTGCTTTCGGTGGTCGGCTCGAGGCTATGAAAGACAGGCTGTTAACCGGGATTGTTCGTGCCTTGTCTGATACAAATTCCGACAGCGAATTGTAGCTTCATTGCAAGCATATTCGGGATGCCATAACCCGCTGTATCAGCCGGTCTGAAGTATATTTCACAAACCTACTCAGACCGACAGAAGAAGCTGTCATAGGCCCAATCCAACCTATGCAAAAAGATCGCACCTAAATACTACTGTGTTATAAATATATATATATATTATGTACATCCTGCTCGCTGTTTTAGAACAATGACTGCCTCTGCCGAGAATTTACATCCTGTAATTGAAAGTGTGCAGCATAAGTATTTACTGGCTAATCATGTGCACATGGAGCACTATGCTACTTTGGAAGTGGCATTTCAGCCCATTATGTCACAGTTAGATAATTTATAATGACAAACTGTTCCCCAACTGCTGAATTAAAGAAAGAACCACACATCGGACCCAGAACCGAGAGGATGTGCAAGTTACTTCCACAACATACTGCAGCTGATGATGATGATGATTTACCCTTGGCCACTTGGAAATGTAAAAAATGACAAACCTAATTTGTGCAACACGGCCATTCGCAATTACCTAACATTGTCCACAGCGAGGTTTAATGATGGAGCATTTGGTGTGTATAGGCGAAATAAGGAATGACTCTTAGGGAACAGAGACATTTTTTTTCTGCCCAACAATTTTATATCAGATTGGTGACAAATATATGTGTGCATCTCCAGGCCTCTATAAATTGTTATTTAAATATGAGCCTCGCCAATACTCATGCGAGGTGCTTCGCCAATACAAGTGCTTACTTACCCTTATGGGTGCGCATTTGGCCAACAATGACTCTTCTAGCATCACTTATAAGGACGAGACACAACCCAAGTTCACCATTATTGCCGATCTATTTCCAGATGTTGGCTTAGCTACCAGCTCGTGTTTGACATCGAAACTGGATGGAAGCAATCGACTTGAGTGTGTTTATTGGAATGATGCTAATAAGCTTGTACCATTTCTATGACTACTAATTGCATCTCAGCAGGCTGGCAATAATTCCCAAACAACCGAGATTGTGAATATTTTATATGAGTTGCATGACGGTAGGTACATATACTAAAACATGTGTCGTGTTCAGATTGCTGATGAGGTCCACAGGCTTGCATGTTGTAATTATCCAAGGAGGAAAATACTAGCCTTTGGGATGAACTATCTGTACCAGCTGACCTAATTGAAATCACACAAAATGCATTTCTTAATAAGGGATTCAGATATGTGTACAGTTATCGATATTTACCACAAGTATGCATGGGCTATCCCAGTTCGTCGGAAACATGGGCTAAGTATTAGCAATGCAATGAAAACTGTCTTGCAAGACAGGAGCTCTTAAGCAATTACAGTCTGACATGGAGCAAGAATTCTTCAATCGTATGTATTGGGTGCTGATGATGCAGAATGTCATGATACATTATAGTAACCATAGTGGTATAAATGCATCCATCGTGGAATGGTTTAATCGCAATTTGAAGTATGTAATGTGGTGAGAATTTTCATCTTGGGGAAGTTACCAGCAGCTGTACATGTTGCCTTGCCTGCTGATATCCTAAAATCTAAGTGTGCATCATACTATTTGTATGAGGTCAGTGGATGCAAAGGATAATTCTTTGCTGCAAACATTGTACAAGGTCGAGAAGAGGGTAGACTCTCGGAAGCCAAGAGGATGCATTGGTGACTATGTTCGTATTTCGCGAGACAAGGACATGTTTGCCAAAGGTTATGAACCAAATTGTAGCACTGAAGTATACAGGTTTGTCAAGATTCGCCATTATTAACCAAGGACCTATTAGCTGGAAGACTTGGATGGCACTTTTCTCCAGGGATAGTTTTAAAATCATGAGATACAGTTTACAAGATTACCCAACATCTATTAGGATGAACAAGTTCTTAGGTGGTCGGGCGATCAAGTGATTGTAAAGTGACTCGGCTTCGATTCCCTATACAACAGTTGGATAAACCTTTCTGCAATTACCAATGGGTAATTTGACACTGCATTACAAGAGAAAGTGGAGGGGGGGAAGATGGCTGCCTGAACGTATTTTTTGTACCCTACTGTTTTTTTTAGAAAGGATTTGAATAAAGTTTATTTTAACTATTCTGTGCATATTTTGTATTTGTCATTTCCTGTACTTGTAGTCAGACAAGTACATGTATAGAATGGGACATGAGTGTGAGCGTGGTCTGGCACCGGGAAGGTTCTCTTCTCATACCTTGAAGTAAGGGGGGATTAAAATATTTCTGCTCTGGTAGGAAAGGCTTGGCTGTCTTCCATAGGGTTTTTCAACTTATAACAGTGGTGCTGTTGTTGGTTGATACATATGTGGGTTGGGGAAATGTACAGCTGTGTATGTCTGGAATTTTTTTTGTGTGGTGAATAGCTCTGTGCATGTGTTTCGATGACTTGGGGGAGTGTCACGTGCACTCCACTGCCGCCATACTGCCTGTGTAAGGAGGGGTTCTATTTATTGGGTGTCCCATAATATTTCATCTTAAAACGTTGATTCTTTTGTGTTTGCAAGAAATGAATATATGCATTGGGGGTGGTGGGTGCTATTGTGTCTGCATGTGTGTGTGTCTAGAATTTTTTTGTGCGGTCCGTTGCCCGCCCCCAATACTGCCTTGGTAAAACTTATTGTCGTTCATCGGTAATAATAGCCGAACATTTCCTTGTATTCTGCGATCTTGGCTGGGGTACATAGCTGGTTTCATGGCTATAACTCATGTTGTTGTGGGAAGCTTTACCAAAGTGTCGGGACTGGGGACCATCG
Organism: Clitarchus hookeri; assembly: GCA_002778355.1. NCBI lineage: Eukaryota > Metazoa > Arthropoda > Insecta > Phasmatodea > Phasmatidae > Clitarchus > Clitarchus hookeri. The sequence continues at coordinate 285,968 of NQII01000404.1, read as the reverse complement.
GTTGCGGAGATTTTTGTAGGCATGTATGAGCAGGGTCTGTGGCACACTTTATTTTATGTGTATGTTTAAATCCCATGGCTAGTTGTTACAGTGCTGTGATGAATATGGCTCTTGCACAGCTGGTTCGCATAAAATGACACATGGAACCATGTGTGCAGGACCAGCTACTCTCCGCACCGTGCTGAATGTACAGACAAGTTAAAGGTACTGAAATATATGTGCTAGAATGCATGGACAAGTTGGATGTACACCGTGTGTGCATGTGTGATCGCTGCACATGTACTTTGCTGCACAATTGGCTCTGTATGGATGCATATAAATCTTATATAGAGACACGACTTGAGCAAATTGTTAATATATATATACTTTATTTTCTGAATAATAGAATGATGGTATATATTTTTTTTTCTTTAAAGTTTGTACAGGCCTGCAGGCGATGTGAGTTCCGATACACCAAATGACCGCATCGATATCAACGCTCCTAGCTGCGAAGGGTAGAACTCAGCACACACTGCTGGCAGAAGAGAGATTTAAAGATGCTGGCCTGCAGCAGACGACTGACGGCAGGCGCGGGAATTAAAGATGGAGGACGGAAAAAAGCAAGAGAGTGCGGAAAAGGGTGGGATACCAGAGGCCAANGGCAGGCGCGGGAATTAAAGATGGAGGACGGAAAAAAGCAAGAGAGTGCGGAAAAGGGTGGGATACCAGAGGCCAAGAGAGATTAAAGATACCATAAGGAATATGAAAAAACAAAGGGATAAAAAGCAGATGATAGATGGGCATGGGGGAAAGAGAGAGACAGGAAGGAATGAGAGAGCATGAGAAAAAATCGGAATGCAAGAAGCATGAAGAGACAAGGTGGAATGATAAAGCTGGAAGTCGGGAATAGTGAAGAAGGGAAATTCCGAGAGAAAAAACAANCATGAAGAGACAAGGTGGAATGATAAAGCTGGAAGTCGGGAATAGTGAAGAAGGGAAATTCCGAGAGAAAAAACAAGATGAACGCTGCTGACTAGGAACTACAGAGCAGGAGGTTTCGCTGCGAATGGCTGCCGTGGCACTGCGGCACCGCCGCCTGATGCCTGGTGACGCAGAACCTACCATCTCATACTACGAATATGTATTTCAGCTTTCACAGAGAAAGCATTGCTTTGGTCAACAAATATTTTTTAAGTAATGCCTAACGAATATGTAGCTGATATCATATTTATACTTGTATTTAGATCAAACAAAACCTGACAAGAAAATTTTTTTAGCCAACCAAACATATAGTGCAATTTTATATATATATATATACTTTGTTAGGAAAATCAAATAGGCCTGTGTTTGTTTTCTTTGTTGGTAAACGTTACACAAATCGTTTTCTAAACTCCAATAAAAAAAACTTTAACAGCGTCGGTAAAAGGCAATTTGTTTGCTATTTACGATGCGCATCAGTCCAAAGCATCAAACACGTGAGTGTGACGTGTCCCTATAAACTAATAGTCACTTCTAGTTTGTCACTTAGTAAGAAACTAATTAGAAAACTCATTAGGAACACAAGATGGGATGATGGGAAGACTGTTGAGAGGAAGGCGAGTATTCACCTCACCAAATATCCCAGTGAACGAGTTTGCTGTTTCTACACGCAGCGGAAGCTGCGCTGAAAACTTTACAGGTTGAAAACTGGACGGTGCTGACCTCTATCTGGTGAAGCCACGAACTAGTGTGTAGACGCCAAGCAAGCCGTAGAGCTTAGTGAATGACTGCAGTAATCTTCAAGCAGTTGTTCCAAAACAATTGCATTTTTCTGCCGTTTCCTAATACCTATCAAACTATCACCCAGCACTTTATCGATAGTGCGGTTTTCCGTATTGATTCACCCTCTGAAATGCTTAAAGATTCCTTTCAAAACCTCTGGTGTGGCTTTTCGANAGTGCGGTTTTCCGTATTGATTCACCCTCTGAAATGCTTAAAGATTCCTTTCAAAACCTCTGGTGTGGCTTTTCGATGAAAGTATCACAACTTTCTAGAAGATACATTGATGAACTTTACAGAAGGAACGCAGCGAATGTTATTGTTTGCTCTTTTCTTGTGGTTTAATTCCATTTAATCACTTTAAACCATTTTTATACTGTTCGTCAACAACTATCAACTAAAAAAAAATATTTTTAAACAATGGCCTTTTGTAAACATACACATTATCAGTACTGTCCCATGCAATGTCAGTATTGAACGAATTTGGCAGTCCTTTCACACCTACGATACATTACACACAGACTTGCTATAAAATGTTCACAGTTAATTAAGCACTTTTGAAATCCCTTCTGAGTATATATTTTCCTTCTCATTTGTATCCTTCCGCCATACGTAAAATTACCCATTTCCATGGGTCTGATCACTTTATTCACACATCATCCAATTAAAATCGTGGAATTATTATGAATGTAAATATTTTAGTAATATGAAAATTCCAACAATAATGTGGGTAAAACATGAAACACTAAGTAGCCATACGTATTTATGTACATTACATTCATAACGTGACGTCCAATTCGTAGGACAAATTGTTATTAATTTGCTGTTGACGTATCTGGAAGCATGCATGCCAGTATGAACTGTAGCATATATGTAGCTATGTGGGTAATAATATTTTACCAATTTTAATTCAATAGTGCTTACTTTACTGTGAACGTCCTTTAATAAAACATCCTGTAGTCCAGTTTGCGACGATAAAGGAAGCATTCCAACAACACAGAAGGAGAGATTGGTTACCAGTCACTTTAACACGAAGGGATCGAAAACAGAAAGCTGCGTACAATGTTTAAAACTCTTCCGTATATTAACACAGATTATTACCGAAATAAACAGTTAATTTACGAAATTATGTTCCGTAATGACACAAAAATGGAACTGATCTCCGTACATAAAAAATATGGAACCTCTCCCTATTTCCAGCATTGGCACTAACAGCATGCCATTCTTTTAAAATTTTATAAGTTAATCCACCTTTAATTAATATATACGAGTCTATATTTTAGAGAATTTCCCTTTTCATTTAACAAATAGTGACTTTTATTTCTTATATGAGTTTCTAGGGCGGGAAAATTTCGTCTGTTTTGCTCCAAAACTTGCTGTTTATGAGATGTTTATTTTTTATGCTTAATTCACTTTTTCGGTGTGATACAAGCACAATCACTTTAATAATTATATTCATGCTAATTAGGCCACACATTTATATTATTACTTCTCTGTACAACCATGTTGCTGCTTTCACAGGCTTATCTAGGCAAGTTAATACATAATATCTTAAAGTTAAAACCTTGTTTTAGTTTCGATAAGGAATAAGAGGTTACCTGTACGTTTGGGAACAGTTTCGCATTGAAGGACAACTATATGAACACGTAAGCTACGCTATTTTGTGCTACGGCTTATTTTTCTACGAAACTGGAAACTTTTTAACGAAGAAAACTTGAAGATGTGAAAATGTATCTGAAATGTGTGCGAGGAAAGTGGCAGTAAAAGAGGAGGATACAAAACAGTAGGGTCTACTTTCTCTCATCTCTTGATGGAAAAAAACTCAAACCTAGTGGCGGGAAGACAATACATGCGTGCATAGCGTTTCTCGTTAAGAATGCGCGAGGAAAGGCGCAGGTGTGCAATGTGGATGGTGCACGCTGAGAAAAAAGTAAAAATAAAGCGCCAATTCTGACACTATCGTATTCACGAAAAAATGGGGCTTCACATCTAAGTAGGTTTATTTACAATGGTTGCAGCTGGCGCACTGAGATATGAAGTGCTAATAATAATGTACTTTGAACTGCAATCACTGCCTGCCATAAGTTCAGTAAGTATAGTAGTGAAATGTAGTGAGTAAATAACTTTTGGTTTAAACGCCAGTATATATTGGCGGCTACTGAAATATAATTTTTATCCATTAGAATACGAATTGGCGTAACCGTAAAATATTCAATCCCACGGTTTCTCCTGATCGACGCATGTTTGCAAATGACTTTGTCGATGCCAACGCAAATTCTGAACGATTCCGCCCGCCTGGAGCTTGAACTGCGTAGCATAATGTTTGAAATCCTAGTTATTTGATGAAATTACTAAACTTGCCCCCAGTATGTTTACCTATGAAAATACATCATGCCCCAGACGAGGACTGCATGGTACCTTTAAATATTATTGTGGAGCCCTCAAATATAGTTAAAAACAGATTTTTCAGACTGCCGTTACTTAAAAAATGCTAGCCGGAAAAGACCCAAACTACGATAGGAGCGTGTATTGAACTTTGCTACAGACTTTTCATCAGTAAAATAGTAGTGTCGCCGCTGAAAATCCCATAGGTACACGCAGCACTATAAGAATAATGCACGCCAGTTCAGAGCTATGCGCGATTCGGCGATGGTGCTCTTGTAGTGCGTGTCAGTGTAGCCCTTATAGCCCCGCGCTCCTCGGCTAAAAAAGGAGAAAAACGGCACAGGCGGGGAAGTTTCCCCCACCATATTGGCTTGCTAGTTTTTCAATTTTTTAATGTTATTAAAAAACAAAATTCCCTAAGTACCACTATACCAAACATTAACCTTACACAGCAGTACAGGCACGAAGACTAACTACGAGCTCAAAATTACGCCACAATATTAATTATGACAAAATTACATGAAATCAATATCGTGACAATAGTTAGAAATAGTATGTCCGAGTGCACATGGGTCCTTGGTGAGGGCCTGAGATCGTGTCAGTGGCTGCTAGCTGAGGATTAGGAATTCGTCCGCCATCTTGAATGACCATGACCTTTTGAGTCAACCATCTTGTTTTAAAGTCCTCCGTATTGCACTTGAGTTCGTCACCTTGTTTTTAAGTCCGCCATCTTGTTTTTAAGTCCACCATCTTGTTTTTAAGTCCGCCATCTTGTTTTTGAGTACGCTATTTTGTTTTGAGTTTTTCATCTTGTCCGCCATATTGTTTCGTCTGCTGCAAATCTTGGTTCTCATATCTTTTGCTGGGTGAAGCTCTTATCGGTCCCCATATTATAAGTTTATTTCATTGCCCACCAGGATGCCATATTAGTGCCCACAATGTCTGTTAGGCAGTGCTAGTGTCGCTTGATGTCGTCATTGGTTGCTGGGAGAGCTGATGTCGGTCGAAGCCTAAGGGCTATGTTCCATATACTGTATGCAAACACTAGTCTCTATCAGCGTGAAATTGTTTAATACAGTATAAAAAGCTAAAGAGGTGAGAAGCGGCGAATTGCCGGACTTTTGATTGGTAGACAGACACCCTAGTCGACTGAGCCACTAGGATACAGGTCTAAATTATGTATATTAAAAATAACCACCTGTCTAAGGATTCGTATTTTCAAAAATAATTTGATTATGATGTAACATCCCTCAATTATAAATAAAATTTAAGTATTTAATGTTGATTATGACGTCAGAAACAACGATTACGCAAAGCATACTTTTATGAATAAAAGTTATGTATTTAATTTGCTATAGTTTTATTTAACTTTTAAAATATACAGACAAAAGTTTTCTCTTTGGCATGATTGCGGACTCGTATTTTTAAGAATAATTATAATATGAGATAAAAGCCAACGATTGCATGCATGTACCCGATGCCATATTGGATTTTATTGCAATACCTATGCATTAAGTGTTTTTTAATGTTTCTACAGCACAGAACGTGTTTATCGTAGCGTGTATTAAAAAAAATTCTCGAATACGATGTTTAGTACTCATATGTTTGCGATAAGTAATATTATGTGCGAAATAATTAAAAGTGTTATGACAACTTGAGCGACTGATGACTGTACATGGAAAGTAAATTTGTTCCTTTAGGCACGAGTTCGAGACGTACATATTAGGATGGGTCTCGAGTGAGGTCCAGAAGCCTAGCCGCCATCTTGGATCCGCCATTGTTTCAGGACAATAGAAAAACTTACACACCTGCATGTACACACACACACTAATTGAATCCATGCACTAGATGTTGAAACTGACACTTTACAAATTGGAAATTCTTAAAAGATTAAAAATCAGGGATGCGTATATCGGACATATTCGAACATCGAACCTCCCGGAAAGCGAATTCCAGTAAGTTTACAAGACAGATTTGTAGGATATGATGCCGCAACCATATATTATGAAAACGCATAATTTTATAAATAAAAGTCATGCATTTATATAAATACATTTTAATTTAACTTTTAAATTAGTATATCGAGCAGCATGTCTACGGCTTCTTATTTTCAAATAGAATTCCAATACTATGTCAGAAAACGTGATTATGATACAATGACCAGCATCATATTGAATTTTATAAGAAAAGAATTGTGTATGTAAATATACCAAGTGTTATATATTTTCGGGCTCGTATTTTCGTGTCGAATGCTAATGTGACCCCATAAACGTTGGTTATTCGCGTGTTTTTGTTGCCATATTGACTTTAGTAGGCATAGGCATTATCTTAGGTATTTTGAGTAAGTGCGTAATGAGCCTGAGCAACGAATACAGAACAGTAGTTGCCTTAACTCAGAACGTGTTTTAAGTGCATTATGCCTAAATCAGACAGTTAGGAACTTAGAGGCACAGTTGGGCATCATTCAATGACTGCCGGAGTTAGGCATATGGAAATAGGAACTTATTAGACCAGTGCAAGTCTATCCGAGATGAAAAAATGATTTATACGTTAAGCCTTTTTTATGAGCATAAATGACCACCATTTTCCAACCCTCAAAATTATAGTCACAAAACTCATATTATAGGTTTCACCCATGACCTATACCAAAGCCATATAGTCAATTTGTTCGGATACGATGTTGGGTACCAATATATTTACAAATAAGTATTTACATACTTAAATTTTAAGTTTTAAGACCTAATGACTCAAAATAATGTGTTGCATGTCTGCAGGCGTGTACTTTAAAGGCAAATTCAACTGTGATATTAGAAACAGTATGTGTCTATCTCCCGACACCATAACAGATTTCATAGGAATACCTATGAGTGAAGGATCCCAAAGTATGTTGGCAAGAAGCTTATGTATGGACTCAAGAAGTGCCAAAAACTATTTCAACGTGATTGTAAAAAACTTTACATAAGTTGCATATATTATAATCTATAGGTATTTTTTTACAAAGGTACTAAAAAATCTGTCTGAGGGCACTAAACGTTACATTGCATATGCATACAAGAAAAATAGTAGTCCTGAACGTTTTTCTTTATGCAAAACTTATTGGATTTGGACATTCAGCATCTCGGTCAACCTTACATGCACACACACACACACACCGACACACACAAATACACACACAAAAACCTATAGAAGAACCAAAATCTAATAAATTTATGTATTTATTTATCCATGCATAATTAAGGATAATCTGAGTGGTTTTTTATTTAGAGTGAAGAGTAAAATTTTTAGATGTATCCAGACATAAAGTTCGAAAATCAAAATAAAAACATTTTAGAAGCATTTATGACTTGGGTGCATGGTTTTCAAGAAATTACTAAAAAAAGAAACTTGACTTTATGTACACCGACATAAAAGTCAAAATATAATTTTTTAATAATTATTATTCAGCTATACAGTGTGCAAGAATGATTAATTATATTTTTATAACAATTTGTAAATATTTATATTTTTCTTAACATTTTTTTGTGTAGGGCTAAGCACATCAATGTTCATATAATAAAATGCATTACTTCATACGCATATCAATTAAGTTAATATTTTTGTTTCACATATATCCAGACTTGATATATTACATGCCTCATACAACTGGACATTTATTTGAGAATAATTCGAATATGGCATAAGAAATTATTAATACTGTTTGTAACGTCTGGGGCTTCAGTCATCAAATTTCCATATTCGATTTTAGAGACGTAGACATACATAAAACAAGTTTTTAAAGTAGATTTTTGAAGTACTGTATTTCTATACTTGATTCTTCAAGACCTGTTCTAACCTAATGTCACAATCTATGTTTATGTACATATTTACAGATAAAAGTTATGTATGTAATATAAATTAATTGTGTTTATTGTTTTAAAAACTTGGAAATACAAGTATATAGTATGATATCCGTACATACATTTATTTCAAAGGCAAATACGAATGTTACGTCGCAACTGATTACACAAAATTTTATAAAAAAAACTTGTAAACGCATGTATATCGTATTATATACGTAGATACGTTTTTTATTAAAGGTAACTACGAATATGACGTCACGACAGCTGACTACGGATAGTTTTATAAATAATAAATATGTATTTAATTTCATTTTGTTAACTTGGAAATGTAAGTAAACAATGTAAATATATCTTGCAACGTATGCACAAACACGTATATTGAAGGGGGGTACAAATATGAAGTCGGAATATGAGTATACGTACCTAAAGTTTAGGAAAAGCCAGAGAATAGGACAGTGAGAGACAGGGTGGATGTTAAAACTTCAGTCAGATTTTGTAACGAACAATGGGCACGTGAAGGTACCTGTGCAATGCTGACCAGTTCTGGACGATCTCAACAGACCGCCAGGAGTGAGGACAATTTGATTGTCGCAGGTGTAGACCAGTGTACTAGCGGACATACTGGGTCTGCTAAGCATCTAGGACATAGCACTTGGGCGTGGACCGATGAACTGGTAACCATATTGTATCCTTCCACAATCTTGTTTCTGTCCGAGCATATTGTGTCTACTGCAAAATATAAAAAATATCCAATGGTTCCACAACCAAATAATAGTGGAACGAATGTACAAACGGAACGACCTCAAAAAAGTCTACAATGCGACAAGTGCTGTAAACATTACTGGAGACCTGAAGAAATCGCGGATTAATTTCGGGACAAGCTAGAACTCAAAAAACGTGCATTTATGTAACTTTGGCCATTGGTTCACACAGTGTCTGACACCTCCTGCAGAACGGTGTCCAATTGTCGCTTTCCACTGTGGCAACAAACAACCAATGTGCAGTTGATATCGGCATATTTGTACATAATACCGTAGAGGCTAGCCTGCGGGTCATTGAACTCACGAATTTTTCAGGTCTCTATACATTACACGACTGGAAAAAACGGTTATTCTGCTTGCCACCAAAATAACCTACATTTAAACCATCAGTTTTGCAAGAGAGAGAGAGAGAGAGAGAGAGAGAGAGAGAAAGGGATGACACTGCTACATGCTATTGCAAACAGGTGTAAAAATACTTGTAAAGGAAACTAGTTATCACTATTATAATCATTTATCAACCGATACATATTGTACGAGCATCGATGTAAAAAATATATGATAAAGAATTGTAAAGGCAAATAGTTAAAATCATTTACCCACAGACGCATATTGCGCGAGCATCGAGCGCTGTACATCGCGTTAGAGTAAAACAAATGCAGTCACATATATTTTTGAGAACCCCAGAAACGACAAGGACAACACTGCTACACACTTAATTGTAAGGAAAATAGTTATAAGCACTTACCAACCATTGCATATTGCACAAGCGTCGGGTGCTGTATGTCGTGTTATGACTATGCTAGACAAGGCCAGGTAGCCCTGGTTAGTACATCCAAATATCAAAAAATTTCCTTACTAACTATTGAAACTAAACCATCAAATTCAGAGTATAGCCAACACTCACAACACTAGCAGTGAAACACGTCCGTCTCGTCCAACGTTGTGCGATCAACTAACATATCGAGAATCTGTAAGGCAGACCAAGTGGTCGGCCGACGGCGAGGGCACTGTGCAGGTCTCGGCAATTCGAAGGGATGATACATACACCAGCCGAGAGAGACACGTCAGGATCCAGGGTGACAGGCCAGCCGAGCCACACATGCAATTCCTTTTACGAGAGGAATTCAGTTATACAGTACAATATAACAATTTTGTTTTTAAAGATTATATACATGTACTTATTTTGAATACATGCCATTTACAGTAATAGAACTATAAGCACATTATTTACATAGAAATGGCATGAAATATTTTAACTTTGTAATGTCGAGTAAGGAAGCATCGTAACACATATATTTCAAATATGTAAATATATATATATATACATACATATATATAAGCGCCCAATGCAGTGCGATTCTATCCGCGCGGTCCGTAAAATAATACTTGATTATATCGGCTATCGTGAACTATCGAAAGCTTAAATCGCTTGCAGCACTCGACAAAGATGTCGAGATTGCATACTTGCCTAAATAATTCCTTCTCGCATATGCAAGTCATGAATTAAAATCCGTCTACAAACAACTACCTGCTTATCTGGAACAGGACGGAGAGTTTCTTTGCTTTCTCCCATGCCTAAGAGTGTTTTCAAGGTAGTGCTACCGTTGTAGACACACCACATTCCAGGAGCTAGTGTATGACACATCGGGAGAGAGCAGCAGCAGCATTAAAAAAAAGTACCGCCAATGCTGAAAGTTGAACGGCTGTAAAGAAGATGAGTGGTCGAATGTTCAACTTCGCAGGCTAGATAGCGATCGACCTGATAAGGCAACATATTGCAGTCCAGCAATCATGATGTTGTTCGCAGCACATAGCCAGCAGTCGCCTACTAAGGCAACCTCGAGACAGGTAACGCAAACTGTCATGTAGTGTGAATAGTATACAAGCGAGCATAATGTAAAAATGATTTTCACTTCGTCGTCGAGTGTGGTGGAAAGCTGATCGTTACGACTACATTAATCTACTGCGATCGCGTACTCTGTTACAATATGAAGATGGAATCGATGGTTGAAGACTTACCATCAGTAAGACCATCAACATCGTCAGCAGCAAGGGACCCAGGATATTCTCTATAAACATTGCGGGAACCATGCCGCTACTGCGGAAATACTTTAAGTAAAAGCAGCCATGCACGACGGCATGAAATAGCCATTGCATGTTCAGCCCAGCATATGAGGCGTTCCACAGCGATAGCTGCTATTCGGTGTTTAGCCGCAGTGATAACCTGTATAGACATAACAAGAAGTGCAAAGGCAATGTATGTTGTTCATCGGGAAGCGAGTTCAAGTATAGTGGAAACACATTTACAAACAGCCGTAATGTCAGACGACATGAAGATAGTAACTGTCCATTCACCATAGCTTACAAAACTTACCCATGTGATAACTGTGGCGTGGTATATGCAAATATGTGTAGCTTGAATGCTCACAGCAGGAATTGTTCTACAAAAACAGACATGATAATTATATATGTTTGTATCGATGCTCGTGCAATATGTATCTGCTAATAAATGCTTATAACAATTTTCTTTACAAGTATATATAATTTCTTATGATATTATAATTATTCTGAAATAAATGTCCGGTTGTATGCTGCATGTACTATATCAAGTCTTAATATGATTTGTGAAACGAAAATATTAACTTAATCTATATGCGTATGAAGTGATGCATTTTTTTATACATTAGAATGTTTAGAAAAAATTTTAATACTAACAATTTTTTATCAAAATAAAATTAATCATTCTTGTACATTGTATAGCTGAAAAATACTTTTTTAAAATTGGATTTTGACTTTCATGTCTGTGCACATAAAGTGAAGTTACTTCTTTTACTAATTTCTCGAAAACCATGCGACCTAAGACAAAAATTGTTCTAAAATATTTTTAATTTGATTTTTGATCCTCATGTCTGGGTTCATCTTGAAATTCCATAAATACAAGATAGTTAAAAGGTTGGGGAGGGGTGTGATCCTCTTTAAATTTATATATTGAAATAAATTCTTTCGGGTAATATACCATTACAAATTTAACACCACGATACTGAGTGGCTACCTATAATGTGTATATCAGTTTTTTTAATGTAAATTTCTTCATTTAGTTTATAACCCAAACCTTGAGCACTCCAAAAATAACGTGAGGCAATTCAGTGAACATTTTCAGTCTGCTCGTTGAGTACATAAACATGATATCAATTACATTAATATGAAGTAACTGGTAGTAAAGCTGCCGTCTCTTACTTCCAGAAAAAAAACTTTGAAGTCACCGCAAGGACGGTGAACAAGTTTTACAGCTCTTTGAGCTTGCAATATTTTTTAACGCACTGGCCGACACGCAGAATCGAGGCCAACAATCCTCAGTCAGCTATCAGTTGCAACTATTGTCAGAGAATTTGGCTTGATTATACTTATAAACGCCTCCTCTGTGTGCCTGGTGACGCCTTACGTTCTAACCCAACCTATAATTACGTCTAAAAAGAGCACGTACATGTATGGCTTACCCGAGAATCAAACCTAGGACTCCACGCCGTGACCTAAATGTAACGTCTTGCCGATTTAACCCTCTCCCCCCAAAGCAGGATTAACCAATTAGACTTTAAGTGACAATTATCACAAACGGTGACTCAGACAGTACAGTTTGTACGAACACAACTCGACACCCAGGCCTTACCCGGGACTCTAACACGAAACCCCTCAAGCCGTAAGCCGGTACACAACCACCTGCGCCACAGAGGTCGGCCTCAACCTAAACCTCGAAAGTTACTTTCGCATAAACCTTCAGTAACAAGTTTAAATGTTACCCAGTTAACGTCACGTCTACGTTCTGATGCATCACCATTATCATGGCATCAGGAAGTACCAGAGCATCGTGCCTGAAAGTAATAGTTACTGCGTCACTTATAATCACGTCTGACTATATTGACATTAAGTCGGGTTATCTTTTACCCGCGCCAACAGCAATAACTTCCGACTGCCCTGTGGCCAAGCGAAGTCGAGTCACGATCGCTCCAGACGCTGATTAAAGAAAACTGTTTTAAAAACAATTTTTTACCCCTTTTGAAAAGAAAAATACTCGTTTTCACCACTTCCCTAAATCAACTCAAAGGTGGTTCCAACTTCTCCGCGGAGATAATCATCAATTGGGTGCTGTCGGAGTTAAATTTATGGCAGTTTTAGTGACTCGCGAGTTTCTAATGGCTACTTCCCCGACACTTTCACAGACCAGTTTTCCTAGAAACAAATGAAGCCACTCTCTTGCGTGGTTATGGCTGCAGTAATGTCTTGTTCGCTCATGCGCGTCATATGAATGAAGTGGCGGGAGATACGTGGATGTTGTACGTAAAGATAACTACCACCAGCTAACGAGGATGACCCAACGAACATCACAGCAAACAGGTTGGTCGCGGTGATGCAGCGGTTACAACCTGGGGAAACAACACCAGGAATTACTTATTCACAACCAGCTTACGTCATGATGAGAGCTAAATACTAATAAAGTTATTCTGGAGCATGAACCGTTAAGGTGGATTAGGTGAAGTCGAAAAGTGAGAAAAATGAATAACCCTGTTTCGACTGCAGCTATGAGAAAGAACGGAAACTAGGTTTTCTGTTCTTCCTTACAAGGTACTAAGGAAATTGTTTATTTATTATTTAAATCTCGGAAATACACAGGTCACATGCAAAAACTACTATTAAAAATAACCTAAGTTTATATATACAGAGTATTTCTGTAAATATGTTATAATGTTTGGGTAATGATTCCTTATAAAAATGAGGTAGAAAAATTATATTACGGCATATGATCTAAAGTGATTATTAAGGGCGTTAGGCACCCACGAAAATAGGAAAATAAAAAAACTTTCAATTAAAAATATGAAACCCTATACTTGGGATATAGAGGCCGTTTTCTTGGGTACAGAGAGGGCTGAAGTGTTACAACAAAGCAAACTTTTCAGTACATTTGGGCATGGTGATTAATATTCTCTCTCGAAAACTCACTATATGCTTAGGGGTACAACATTTAACGCGATATGATAATTGCAACCACTATGTATTTTGTTACTTATCTGGGGACGTTATTTGCACCTGCAGTTTTATAGGTTGCTTATATTATTTCTCTGTAATGCACCGACCACATTTGTTCTCTTTCATCCCTAGTCCAAGGTTTTCGTAACTTATCAGACTGCTGCTCACGATATTGCTGAGTTGAAATCTTGACACCTTTCTGGCAACTCAGGGCGTACATTCGATTAGGCGTTCTCTCAAGGCTTCATCTAAACTCTACTTAGATCTTCCCACTCCCCTCTAAACACAAGCGCAGTTAAAAAGCATGGCAGTATATAGTAAAGGGTCATGGGGAGCCGATGTATTGTCCTTATACTGTTACCATGTTCACAGTTTATAGTTCACCATACGACTTATAGAATATGAACACGGAAGTTCAGTCCAACAGTTATACAATTTGCACAAAAAGACTGTTAGTAAAGTTATTACGTTACATGCCGCTTTTTTCGGGTGTTTTTAATTTGATAGAAGACATTAGTTTATTTTTATTTCACAGTTCTACGTGCATTTTTTGAAAATACGGATCACGAAAACATCGTCAGTAGACTATTTCATAAAAACGCTTTTACGCCAATCATGCATTATCTATGTTGATATTATAACGCCGAACACAACTTAAGATAAACGATTCCCACGAGGTCAGTAAGTCTACCTACTTTAAAAACAAGCAAACGAATCTCCTATATAGGAAGCCCTCGCATGGAAAAAAGTTCACTCTCTTGACAATAATATTTATGTCCCTGAAATATTGAAGCTTGTGGGATAAGCGGCTGTTCCAACTTTGTATTCATAAGTAGTCTGTGGTCACGCCCAGGCAGTAACATTATCTTGGACATACATCATTGCACAGCTTCATTGCAGAAGAAAAAACAAGAACCAGATGGAAGAACACAACACCGTTATTGACAGACATGTAAATAACACTTGGGAAATTTCTTTCAAAGAATTATGTCAACAATCACAAAATAAACGACGCTAAAATAAAACAGAACGGTACGGCTTGCGTAGCAAAAAATAATTTTTTATTATTTAATATTTCCTAATCCCCGTTTATTAAATATTTTTAATGTAATTTTTGATGACATATTTCCGCAATACATAAAAGTTAACACTGTAATGGGTCTAGAGAGTGTTATAGTACATCGAAAAAGAAACATAACATAAGTGTGTTGCTACTACCCCAATTCCCAACAGTCTACGGTGAATATAATTAAAATGAATATATTTTTTGCCACTAATTTTCGAATTAGCACCTGCTTTCCATAATTAGCTTCTGAAGTTACCACAAGCAGTTCTGTAGTGTTTTTGGAAATACGTTTGTTAGTTATGGGAGTGTTATTTTTTCGAATGTTGGTTTCCAAAATAAAACCAGCAGCACAGAGCTGATAAACACTCAGAGAAGAAACTGTGTGGCGGTTCCTTTGATGAGAGCGTACCCATTCTCTGATTGGATGCGCGAGTCTCTGTCACAGGTCTTGTATCTGATCGGCTGCTGCGTGCTGCGAGAGGTTCGCTCTTGATTGGGCTACCTTCTGGCAAGTATGGTATATTCAATTCACGGTTACTGCTAACTTTTCTGAAGCCCTACTAAAGTTCTTCTTCCAGGATATTCCTCTGCCTCGAGCTAACAAAGTTCAAAAGAGTCTAGAATATTAAACCAGAGGGACAACGCACAGCATTCATTCGCACTCGGTGTAATAATAATTTTCTTGAGAAGTATTTCCTTCTAGGCATTAAAAACACTCATATTTTCTCCCTGTTTTTATCCAGATTAATTAAATACTTTAGTTCATAGACAAAATATAAGCAGGAGTTCAATTTAACCAAAAAATAAGGCATTTTTATGTTAAAACAAATATAAAATGCTAGTGATACATGACATATTTAGAGTCACGTCACGCATGGGGCGATTTTTCAAAGGTTTGATACAAAAAGTGTGAATAAACCGCGAATAGACTATACCAGGCGCTAGCTAGCGGAGTTCCATGTTGTTGGCCAGTGACGCCATTTTGCTGGCGTGTGCGGCTAGATTGAGCCGTATAAATGACTTATTCACTTGCGTATAGTTGATCGTGCGTGAGTGGTGTGCAGCGCACTTGGTGCCGTAAGGGCGAAGAGAGGTGCAGAAGAGGCCGGGCGGTAACGGCATTGTGGCGNGGCTTATTCACTTGCGTATAGTTGATCGTGCGTGAGTGTGGTGTGCAGCGCACTTGGTGCCGTAAGGGCGAAGAGAGGTGCAGAAGAGGCCGGGCGGTAACGGCATTGTGGCNAGTGGTGTGCAGCGCACTTGGTGCCGTAAGGGCGAAGAGAGGTGCAGAAGAGGCCGGGCGGTAACGGCATTGTGGCGAGGCGCGTGGCCCATATCCCGCGGGCAGAGGCCTTCCCTGTCGTGCGCTACCCGGGGGACAGCGCACGGGACTGCCACACTTGCGGGCCGCTGCTGGCTGGGAGACGCTCTGCCAAAGGTGTTGCGCGGACGCGAATGGTTCGTACAGGGGCAGATGATTTCATAGAACTTACAGCCTTTGCGGAATCAACATGTCAGCTATAAATTTGCAAATTTCCAGCTGGTACCTCAACAACTTGGCCCGAATTTAGCCCTTGTTTTTTTGTAAAAATGAAGTAAGATAGAAAGTAGTGGTACTGGAATACTATTTACAGTGGTCGGCTTCCAGAGGGTGGATGCTGAGGCCAGACCGGGTTTCGCCGGAAAAATTGTCTGCCGAATGGGGCAGCCATCGCACCCATCGGAGCACACAGGAGACCTATGTGGTTTATTACAGGAAAAGAATTACTGCCCACACTGATATGCAGGCACCCATTTCAGTTGCCAGTGAAATAATAACAACAGTCCTCATACTTAACGTACTGAGAGCGTAATATGTGATCTTACGCCTACTGAAGTCAGTGTTTCTCTTTTTATACACATAGAGCACGAATTTACACATTATTAACACCTTTACTTTCCTAAAAATTGCTTAGTTTCTGCTTAAATTATGCTTGACACGAATAAATTTGAGACAGTCTGAAACAGTGTTAATCTTACATACAGCAGAAGGATGGCATAAAAGAAGGAAATAAGATTCTAAGCAGAGCTTTCCAAAGAGCTCAGTTTCCTGGAACATCTGTATCATCCGTCCCATAAGATACGATTTTTTTTGGGCCGGATGTTGTGGGTGCGACACCATTTTGGTTTTTAATTTGGAATAATTTATAATTTTAAGTCTCTTGCGGTTTTCTTGACTTTTTTTAATATTATTGTAAAATTTAGTATGATGAATGCGAAATTTTATCACTACCATTTCGAGTAAATAATTTTTTTCTCTCTGTAGGGTTTCATTAACAATACCACAATGCACAATCATGTGTGCCCTTCAAGTGAAGTGAAGTTGTTTTAAAGAGGCATAGAAATTAGTGTTACGTTACTCAGCCACTTATAGAAACAATATATGTCGATCATTTACTGGCCCATGGATATTTTCGGCGCTTTCGGCATTGACTTTTATTTAGTTTGAGTGAGGGAGTGAAGAAATTTGGACGGCTTTTAACAGCGAAACGATCATTTTGTTTGAAAGTCATAGACTACGTTAATTGATATTCCTCTTCTGCCCTAGCACTGGTTCTTGAATTATTCAAATAAATTAATAAATTAACATGTAATGCAAATACATCCCAGTTTCTGCTATTCTCCTGCTAGCGACTTCTAATTACTCAAATTCTAGTCAAACATATTCGAGACTGGCGAATTGTTGCCACGTTAGTTAGCGTGAACTATGATTTGAACTTGTAGAAGGTAAGAGGAAAAAACCACTTCGTAATAACCAGAAATGTAAAGCTACAATGGAAGAGATCATAATGGAAACATGTGAAATGATTCGTTTGTGTGGTTAATACAGGCTTCCCTTTTCAAGTTCTGGGCACATTTTACAGGAACGTTGCCGTTCATAATGTTTTCTAACACTACAAATTAGTTTATACATTTCGAACCAGTTTCTGCACATTCTAGAACCAGTCGCTCATATTTAAAATGGATAGTTGCAAATTATATTTTGTGTCAACTATGAATACACCGACACTTGTTTCAGTGACGGTAAATTAAACACTTTTGAAAAAGAATTGTGAGAAAAAAAACCGTGCCCATAACTACATGCATAGGCTGTTTACGGTAAAGTGAGCACTTTTGATGCCCTAGTTATTTTTTCCCTTAGCCAATGTTATCCTTCCGGCACGTTTTTAAATAAATATTATGATGTGAGTAATAAATACAGTGTATATATATTTCACCACACTCGACAGTCAAGGTCTAAAGCTACAATAAAAAATATTTATTAGTTATTATTCCAATTGAGAGGGCTTCAAAAAGTGCTCACTGTACCGTAACTAGGATATATACTGTACTATCTGTGCCCGTGGCTCAGCTCACGTGGACTACAGAATTATTGTTTAGATTTATTTTTTTAAAGTTGAATTTTACTTAGTGTTAATCTTTTATACATATTATAAAACTCAACGTCCCTCTGCCTGCCTGTTAGTGCGTATACCACTGGAGAACCACTAATTTACGTGTTTTTTTTTAATTCATAGCTATTATCTCTGGCCAGGTTTTAGTATACATTTTGCACGTAAAATAACATAAGGAATAAGCAGTGACGATAATAGTGAATCAAGTCGGAAAAAAGTTTGCCGTCAGCGCGCTCTCTTGCAATACGATTTCTAAACCATTAAAGATGGAACAATATCATGTAGTAAATAATTGTGTACCATAAAAACACACAAAAAAAACTCCGCGGTAACATATATCTATCTATAACAGGGAAATACTAATAATCGTTGTGGTGGTGTGT
Organism: Clitarchus hookeri; assembly: GCA_002778355.1. Classification (NCBI taxonomy): domain Eukaryota; kingdom Metazoa; phylum Arthropoda; class Insecta; order Phasmatodea; family Phasmatidae; genus Clitarchus; species Clitarchus hookeri. The sequence continues at coordinate 267,341 of NQII01000404.1, read as the reverse complement.
AATTCTAACCTATTTTATGACGTTTCCCTGATGTAGACATTGTTAACGGTTGAATCTACTATGTTACCTGGTATTGGTAAGCCCATGCTTTTTATACTTTTTCCTGACAATGTCTGCACTTGCTTTTCAATTTCAATGAGTGCAAGGTGAAAAACTTCGTTACTGAGTGTCGCTTGTGAATTAAATGGTAAAAACGTTTATTAGTATTTCTCTGTTATAGGTAGATAAATGCTACCATGGAGATTTTTTTAGGTATTTTTATTCTACACAATTCCTTACTACATGATATTATTCCATCTTTATCTGTTTAGACAGCGTATTGCAAGAGAGCTCGCTGGCGGCAAACTTTCTTCCGGCATGATTGACTATTATCGTCACTGCTTATTCCTTATGTTACTTTACGTAACAAAATATATACTAAAACCTGGCCAGAGAACATAGCTATGAATAAAAAAAAAACACGTAAATCGGACACGTGGTTCTCGAGTGATAAGCGCACTAACAGACAGGCAGAGAGACGTTGAGTTTTATATTATTTGTAGATTAAACACTGTCCAGCGAATCAATAAAAATTGATCTTAATGTTTGCCTTCGTATTTCGAATGTAATGTTTTTGGTAATCGAAGTTAGTGTTTCTTGTTTCATAAACGTTAGAGTGCGAATTAGCATAGTAGTACCACACTTGCATTCCTACCAATTCCGCGGTATCACTCGCATGGTGAATTAACAAAATGGCAATGTGACAATGTTAGTTTTAAATATGGCAGAATGACACGAAATTGTGAAGAAAAGTGGAACATAAGCAGAGCTTTGAAAAGCACTGTTACACCAAAGGGACAACGCACAGGATTCGTGCGTACTCAGTAATAATATTTTGCATAAGAACTATTTCTTATCAGGCATTACCAACACACGTTCCTAGTTTCTCCCTGTCTTTATTCATATTGATTGTAAATTAAACATTTCTAGATAGAATATAAGTAAAAGTTAAATTTAACTAAATATAATATAGTGTAATGTTTATTCAAGAATAAAACGTTTGTATTACGTGACATATTTAAGAAACAACTCAACACCTAATACATAGGGTAACTTTTTAAAGGTCTGATTTAAAAGAGTGTGAAAAAACCTTGAGTGGACTATACCAAACATTTTGTGTATCTATTCGAAATACCAAACGTCGAGCAAAACGCCACAAGATGCACACGTCACAAAACTCCGACTACTAATCTGGTGGAAAACACACGGGCATATGGTGTATGGTTGTGCAAATGGGTTGGTTCATTATCGCCTCCTGTGCTTTCCCCGATTTCCCGTTCCCGATTGCCCAGGATCTCAGAGCAGCAACTGGATTTAACGACCGTCCTAATGACACGTCCTCACCTGGCCTTGCGGGAAATTCAGCAATAAAGTGGGAAGTGCGTGGGATAACGGTCGAAGGGACCTCTTCAGCGACCTCGATTTCTGATGTGGGATTCTCGTACAAATTCCAGTGCACACTAACCCGCCCACACAATACTTGCTTCACGGTTAATTAACAAAGAATTATTAAAATAAACTTTTCAAAAATGGTAAACATACAACAATGTTGGTTTATTTCTTTCTCTTGTTATTAAGAATGTATTTTTCGCAAATTGCAAACGGAATTTTTTTTCCACAACATCAATTATATACGCACAGACACAGAGTAGATAAGTAGGTGTATAGAGGTTAAATGGCGTGGCGTTTCCTTTGATGTGGGAGTAGCCATCCCTCGATTGGTTGCGCGAGGTTCTGGGAGCTGGTCTTGTGTCCGATTGGCTACTGCGTGCGGCAAAATGTGTGTATTATTGGCTTGTGG